>APFE031208230.1:91120-117430 GCA_000404065.3 Pinus taeda
AAAAAAGCAATATAGATATGAGTTACATTTAATAAATTATTTCTACCCATTTTTCTTTAGCACAAAAAAAAATCCTAACAAAGACCTATTAGCATAACCACGAACTTTTCAAATAATACGCAAATAAAGTTAATAATATTTTGTTCTAACACTCAGGAATTTATGAGTAGTTTTCAATTTGCTTGATTTCTCAAGCACCGATTTTATGTCTACATAGAGTTCGTATTTGGAGTTGGTAATGTAGCGACGTTGCTGGACACCTGGAGAGACTCACGCACCATCGAGAAACTGGGACCACCACTATTATCTACCTCATTGGTTGCCCATGCTGGATTCGATGATTAATATCATTTAGGGCACTCTTGGGTATATTATTGTACTCCTGAAGAGGCTCATCTATTTTTTTTTTTCTCGGTAAACTGTCTAACTATTATATTATATGTACAAATAAAAGATTACAGACATTGTAGCATGACTTTGACCCTGGCTTCCATGGCCACCCGCGGCGCCATGGGTGCAACCGACTGAACCAAAAGCTCCCACGCAGGGGTAGCATCCACCATGTTTCCCTGAAGCCTTTGGACGACTGATTGAGGCTCAAAACAGTTCCAAAAAACCAAAAAAAGACGCAGACTATCCAGTTTACTTATCAGTAATCCAGCCCACGCAGGGGCGGCCTTCCATGACCAATTGGGGACTGATTTTACCCAACACACTGACATTGAACATGACCAAAATGAACTGAATATTTTTAAAAAACAACAGAAAAATAGACTGAGTTCTAACCCAAACCAAGTAACCCGCATTCGACTGAATTCTGGACTGGAGCTGTTTGAGGATGATCGCATCTGGAGCCCGAGCTGGGGGGCTACTCGTCCTCAGGAGGCTTCTCCTCTTCAATTGTGCACCATCCCTGACCTTCAGGGACCCCCTCCCACATGGCAGCCCATTTGGCTCGCTCGTCGTCTGTCGCATTCGTCGCCTGGGAGGTAGAGGGGTCGGCCTTGATCGCTTTCCCTAATGTACCTTCCCCTCTTGGAGGAGGCGGCAAGGGGTCAGCTTGTCCCGAGCCTGCGGGGGGTGTATCCTCCCCTCCTGGAGGCACTTCCTCTTCAGCACCTTCCGGGACTTGGGTAAAGAGAACAAAGATGTGAGCACAGATGCCATGAGTGTCCCGGGATTTACCCAAGGTAAATATGACAGTGCTGAATGCAGGGAGGGCTGGCCCCTCCTCGCTAGCCCCTCCAACCTCCGTAATTTGCCCTGCATGGAGAGGCGTGACCCCCGCCCGTCGGTAACAGTAGTAGCAACAGTAGTGGTGGTGCTCCCTCTTTGCCCCAGCACGACCACGACCCCGACTCGAACCACGTCCAGAACCCCTTCTGCTGGGCTGCCTATGTCGAAGCCTAGCCATGGGCAATTTCTTTTCTCCTGTGCTAGCTTGGAGCTGGTCGCGTGGCCTCCCTGAAGCCAGAATTCTACACTTGCCCCGCCCAAGCACCACCACCACCTTCGTATTGTCCCTGATTTCCTCTGTTGCCGACTCCCAGCCTTCCCAGTTCTCCTTCTGCATCCCTGAACTGGCCAATTTCGTTGCCACTTTCGATGAATTGGCCCCCCACGCTTCTGAAATGCAGACCTCAGAGTTCGCCGCCCGAACCTCTGAGTCTGCCGCCCTGCCTTCTGAGGAGCTTTCCGAGTTCTTATGGCCCGCCCCAGATTCGAAATGTCGAAGGGTCCAGAGGGTAGCCTGTGATGGCGCGCACCTCTTCCCGCAGCAAATCCTCCTCTGCAACTGATAATTCTGCCACCAGGTAACTTTGTGACCTGAAAGACCGGGAAACCTTGGCCTATTGCAACCTCCTGTCCGATATTTATCACCTCCCCATTGATCTGAGCGCCACCATAGTTCCCCCATCCTGTCAACCTACTCTACATTAATGCTTTGAGCTCACATCAGCTGAAATGATCCGATGTCGGCCTCGATCATGTTATATTTATTATGTATGGGGCGTCGCATGGGAGCCATGTGGCTCAGCCCACGGTATCCTGCTGTCACCCGCAACCGGGGATTCAATGTCATTTTGAAGGAGCTTCTTACACTCCTGAATCTTTTGATTGCTGGGGATGATGTCTAGATTTCCAACTTGGAGTAGATGGTGGCTTTCAACACCAATATTGGCTAGTAGATCAGCCACCTTGTTCCCTTCTCTTCTGGAGTGTTGAAAGGAGAGGGCTCTGTGGTTGTGCAGCTCTTGAGCAATGCTATGTAACCTGGCTTCTAGCCTCCAACTGTCTGCTACTTTCCTGGTTTGAGAGCCATTTTGAATGCGGATGACCATACGAATGATAATCTCAGAGTCTCCTTCTACTATGAGGGGTTGAAGATTCAGACTTTTTGCCACAAGGAGTCCTTGCCAGAGACCCTCCAGCTCCGCAGAGTTATTGGTGTCCCATCCAATATTGCCGAAGTAGATCTGTATGGTGTTGCCTTTGTGATTGCGAATGATGCCTCCATACCCTGCTTTCCCTGGGTTGCCTTTAGATGCTCCATCAAAATTGAGTTTGTAAGAGTTGGCGGGTGGGGCTATCCATTTTCTGTCCTCCTTGTCATTACTTCTCGGTGCTCGCTGGGTGGCGGTTCCTTGAGGTAGTTCTAACTTCCAGCTATCCAGGATGTTTTTCTCGTTGTCCTTGTTAGGGAGGTCTTCCACTGTCCATGGTTTCAGAAGCATGGTCTCTTTGAGGTTGCTATGCAATATGTTCCATATTTCTTCTGTGGGCGAGCTTTGGTTTTTGAAAATCCGCCTGTTCCTTTCTTTCCATCTGTTCCATACTACTATGCCCGGGATAAGGTTCCACATATGGTTGAGGATCTCACAGACATAGGGGCTTTTTGGCCAGTGACGGATGGTGTCAATGATATCACCAGGACCTTTACACCGTCTTTGACATCAAAAGCCTACCTGATCCCATAGCTGGTTGGCGATTGGGCATGTGTCCAGGAGGTGCTGTAAGTTTTCTTCATTTTTATTGCAGTTGTGGCATATTGAGGGCCCATGGAAGTTGCGCCTCCTTAGCTTATCCCAGGTGAGGATTTTTTTGTGTCCCACCATCCATAGGAAATGTGAAATTTTAGGCTGGGTTTTGAAACTCCAAATTCGTTCCCATAGAGGGTCCTGTCTGTTAGTGGAATCTCCTATGAGACTGTATGCTTCGGACGTGGAGTAGGTGCCTTTAGGGAGATATCCCCGTCTGAGAATGTCTTTGTTGCTCGTCACTCTGATGCTTCTCTTTTTTAACTCTTCTTCAAGTGCTATTGCCTCCTGTACATTTGCTTATGTGGTTATTTGATTGCTGGGACACCACTGTCTGAATCCATTTACCGCTTCCTGCTTCCAGAATCTATGGATGGTTGCCTGCTGCTGCTCCTGTCTATCCGGTATTATTCTTGGAGATAGAACATTTGAAAGTTTAGGCTGTTGGTTCCATGCGTCCATCAAGAATCTGGCACTTTGACTATTCCGTATTTCCCAGAAGCTGTGCTTCTGGATGAGCTGATGATGTTGTTTGGCCGCGTTCCAGATATGAGCCATTGATGGTAGGCTTGAATCTAATGAGATCTGCTTGTGGAACTTTGTTGGTGTATTTGGCAGTCCAGATGTTGGCCCATAACTTGTCTGGATGAGTTAACCATTGCCACCAGATTTTGGCATTCATGATGGCATTACTTTTCTCTGGATCTCTGAGCCCTATGCCTCCTTTGCTTTTGGGCTTGCACACTGTGTCCCATTTCACTAAAGACCACTTGCGATTGGTGGCAGAGCTTCCCCATAGAAAGTCCCTCTGAATGTTTCTCAATCTCTTCAAGACCCATTTTGGAGCTGCAAGTATGGAGAAAAGATAGAGAGGCATGGCTTGAAGGATGGATTTGATTAGCACAACACGACTAGCAAAATTAAGGGAGCGGTGGGTCCATAAGCTGAGCTTAGAATCTAGCTTTTCCAAGAGGACATGCCAAGAAGGTTGCTTAATGGCTGAGGTAGTGAGGGGAGTTCCAAGGTAGGTGGAGGGGAGGGTGGTGGCTTGGAAGCCCAAGATGCGGGTAATGGCAGATTTGACCGAAGGGGGCGTGTGAAAGAAAAAGATTTGGGATTTGGAGCTGTTGACATGAGTGCCCGAGGCTTCTGAAAAATCGTTGAGCAGAGATTTCAATTGAGAGGCTTCATGAGCTGAGGGGTAGCCATAGAGCATAGTGTTATCAACAAATTGTTGATGGGAGGAGGCTGGGGAGTTGTGGATGGATATACCTTTAAGCTGATTGGAATGAAGAGCCTGCTTGATATGTCTTCGAAGACCTTCAGCCATGATAACAAAAAGGAAGGGGGAGAGGGGATCCCCTTGCCTAATGCCTCTGGTAGGTTTAAAGGGGCAGGAGGGAAGACCATTGACAAGAAGAGAAAAGTGAGAGGAGGAGATGAGACTCATAATCCATCGTACCCATGAGTGGCAGAATTTGAAGGCTTTTAGCATGTGCTGGATGTAGGACCAGCTGAGCTTATCGAAAGCTTTGGAGAGGTCAAGTTTGAGCAGCATCCCGGCCTGCTTGGAGAGTTTGAGAGAATGAATGATTTCATGCATGAGTATGATGCCATCCATAATCTGTCTTCCTTCAACATATCTCGATTGCTCCGGAGAGATGAGCATGTGTAAAAGGGGTTTTAATCTATTGGCAATGACCTTGGAAATGACCTTGTAGAGGACATTGCAGAGGGCAATGGGTCTAAAATTCTCAGGAGTTATGGAATTCTCTTCTTTGGGGATGAGGGTGATGAAAGTAGAGTTGAGGGAAGGGAGCAACCAACGCAGAGCCCTGGATTCCTCGACTACTAGCCAAACCTCCTCTCTAATCATGTCCCGGAAAGTATCAAAGAATGTAGTAGTGAATCCATCGGGTCCAGGGGCCTTACCTTCCTTGAGTTGCGCCATTGCTTCATCGACCTCCTAGGCTTGAATTCGTTTCATGAGGATATCATTATGCTACGCAGTAACTAGTTTGGGGATATTGCGAGTAATTCTTCCGATCGCCCTGTGCCGATCCACCGTTTGCTCTTGGTGTACCTGCTTAAAGTGATTGAGAAGGACCTCTTCTATTTGCTCATGCTCTTCAACTTTTACCCCTTCTTGGTTGAGGATAAAGGGAATTTGATTGTGCATCCTCCTCTGCACTGTGGTTCGGTGGAAAAATTTGGTGTTGCGCTCCCCTTCCTTTAACCAGCGTATCCGGGATTTTTGCCTCCAGTAGATTTCCTCTTGCTTCCTTCTTTCTTAGAGCTGGCTAGTTATGTGTCATTCTCTGTCTAAGGTAGCCTCTGTATGCCCTGCATTTATGATTTCCTGATGTAGATCTTTCAGCTCCTTATTGAGCTCCTGTTGAGCTGCAAATATGTTGTCGAAGGTCTCTCGATTCCAGCGTTTTATGTGACTCTTTAGAAAGCGGAGCTTTTGCTGAAGCTGGAACATTTTTGAGCCTTCTGGAGGGATAAAAGAGTCCCAAGTATTTCTGATGAAGTCCTTGAATGCTGGATGCGTTAGCCAAAATCCCTCAAATCTAAAGGGCCTTTTGGTTTTATCCCCTGGCCTTTGCCAGTGGAGAGCTATTGGCCAGTGGTCGGATTCTGAGTGAGCTAAGATTTCTGCTGTAAGGTCGCCCCCTAGATGAATCACGTTATCCGAGAGCAGGAAGTGATCAAGTTTAGATGCTATCTCATATTTACCTCCTCTGCGATTGCTCCAGGTGAAAGTGCCATTGCAGAATGGAATATCTATGAGAGAGGCGTTTTGAATGAAGTCTTTGAAGTGATCAACCTCCGTCTCCAATCTCGATCTACCTCCTACCTTCTCCTCTATTTTGGTTATCATGTTGAAGTCCCCTGCAACAATCCAGAGTGGATGCTGCCTATTTCTGCTAAGTGCTTCGATAGTATCGAGGAGCACTTTTTTACTCCCAGCGTCCTGCGGAAAGTAGACGTTGGATAGATTTCCATGGATGTTGGTACTGAGAATGTGGAAGGTTGCTTGAATAAGGTGGTGAGAGGCATGAAAGTCCGTGAGCAAGATAGATTGTGAGTTCCACGCGATGGCCAGCCCTCCCGAGGCGCCTGTTGCATCCACAGCCACTGATCTGCACCCTGGCCATGCTTTTGAGAGAATGCTGCCCAGTCTAGCGCTGTTGCATTTTGTTTCTTGGAGGAAACACATCTGAGGTTTTTCCATTTTAATCATATTTTTTAACATTCTAGATTTCCCTGGGCTATTGAGCCCTCTTACATTCCATGATACGAGCTTCATAGTTAACTATTTTGGGTAGGGCTGTAGTACTTCGTTAGCTTCCCGTATCTGCCCGAATCTACCAGGATTTTCCCTATTTCTATTGTTCTTTGGAGATCTGTCTTCCTTCCTCTTTTTTTTGTATCCTTTGGTCGCGGATTGCTGTCCCAGGTGCCGCCTGATTGAATACCGAGCTGGTGTTGATGAAACGCTCTGGAGATGACCACTTCCATCTTATCTATGTTAGAATCGGATATTTTTTCATAAGCTTTCTTCTGGCAATGCAGTTCCAGTTCTATGATGTCCAGACCATGTAGATCTATGCTCTCTGGTTCTTCCTCCATGTTTTGCACCTGATTGGTTTCTTCCTGAGGAGTTTCCGCATTCTGTGGGGCGATCAATTTCCCATCTATCTCCATTTCCTTAATAGGTTCTTCTAGGTTTACTTGATGCCTGCTCAAGATTGTAGGAGTGATGATGGGGGATTTGGATGTGGAAGGGTGACTGTTGAGGGGGGGAGGGGTGGAGGAGGATGGACGGGCGGAAGTGTTGTCAGAAGGAGGGGACAAATCATCTGTGAGATTGCCTAGGGACTCATAGCTATTCTTGGAGGCATGATTTAGGGGTTTGGATGGCTGGGGCTTTGGCCCATTCTGGGGTTTTTTGTGCATGTGCTTCCGGTTCGTAACTTTGGTGAAGCCATCTTGAGAGGGGGTTTCAGAGGTCTCAGGAACACTGGTTTTGACATTGAGGGGGCAGTCCCTGAACAAGTGCCCTAATACATGGCATCGCCTGCATCTGAAAGGCACATGCTCATAATCGAGGGGCTGGATCCACTCCTCATCACGATGGGCAAGAGTAACTGATTCAGGAAGAGCTTCATTTAGTCTGATGAAAACACAGATTCGAGCATAGGAAATGAACTTACGGTTTTTTGTCTCCTCTGCTACTCTGATGTATCGTCCCACTCCATTGCCTATCTTCATTAGACATTTTTCTTCCCAGTATTCATCGGGTAGTGAGTAGAGTCTGATCCAGACCGGAGCCCATGTTAGATCTTCTTTGTCAGGGTTGAACTTAGGCTTCCAATCTCTGAGGTAGAGACCTGCAGAGTTGAAGAAGTACGGCCCTCCTCCTAGGACCCTGTATTTGTCTTCCAAATAGTAGAAGATGGCAGTGAAGAAACCCTTCACCCTTAGCTGAAGAGTGACATCTCCCTTTGGCTTCGATTTGGCTGCGATCCATCCATTTAGGGCTCGTTCAGTTGGCCAGAACCCTATGAACTTTCCAATGATTTCATGGTCTTGCATGAACTCTATTCTGTTGTCTATAACATCCCCTGGCAGTTCTATTCTTGGCCTCTCCTTGGCTATTGTGCGGCAGGTAGAGGAGGTTACCTTTGGGCTATCCTCCTTTGGATCTTGTTCCTCAGGCTGTTTACTGTTGCTGTCTTTTTGCTGTTTCTTGAGACGATCTGATCTAGATCTATAGATCCGAAAATGACCTCATTGCTCGATTTGTGTTGTGAGGGGAGGGTTGTGAGGCCCCCCCAGGAGGCGGGCCCATAGCAGCTGCTTCCTATTATCTTTGGCGCAACGCAGAGGTTTAGGGGCAGAGTATGGTCCCTTCCCACAGAGCTGTCAGCGCCGTTGAGGGGATCGCCCTCAGAACCCTAGCAGGGTCACAACAGTCATAGAGCAGTCGCTAAAAAATCTCTCGCCAAGAGGCTCATCTATTAGGACAAACTGGGAATAGTGTTTTTATCCACACCTGACTTATCACGGCCTGGTTGGCCATGCTGAATCTGGTGATTAATAGCATTCACACTCTCTTGTTGATCAACACATATTTCTCTTCTTATTTGACTAGCTCTAGCATTAGCAGCTCTAAGGCTACCTACAACACATGCAGCTACCTTTATGCATTGCTTTACTTTCACTGGTACATTAGCGATTGGTGCACTCTTGAAGAGATTCATCTATCAACAACAAATTGGAAATAGCGCTATCTACTGCACCTGACTTACCACTAGATGGTTAGCCATGCTGAATCTGGTGATTTAGAGGATTCACACTCTCTTGTTCATCAACATGTAATTTTCATGCTAATTCATGCCCTCTAGCATTAGCTGCTCTAAGCCTTCTTGGCAGCCACCTTTAAGGGTTGCTTTGTTGGCATGGGTACCTTTATGCATTGCTTTGTTGGCATGGGTATGTAATCAACATTAGGACTGGAATCAGACATACCTGGGAGGGCCAAGATTAAAGAGTTCCATCACTGAAATGAGTGCCCATTAATTTAACATTTCTAGGGCTATCAGTTAGAAATAAGAAAAGAAAACAAAAAGAAAAATCTTTGCAAAATTAATACATACTTTTATATAGAGTAATGTGAAATCCTTTAGTTGTGGAAACAGGATCCTAGTGGGTATTTGATGATATAGAGAGGTTTGTAATTTATCTCATGATATAGAGGGGTTTATAATTTTGTACTACTGCTAGAAACCAATTTTTTTTTTTTTCAGAACATTAGTTAATCTTAGGTTATTCTTATTTTTCTTCCAAAGATTATCATAAATAATAATAAGTAGTAGACAACACCATACAACAATGCAAAAAAATAAAATAGAAGACACAAAAAATTTTAAGTGTAAAACCCTTAGAGTGGAATGCTTGTAAGTAATGATCTACTCCTTCTCCTTGTAAAAAGAAAATTCTTTACATCAAAATTTTAAGAAAGACTACTCAACCCTTAATTCACAAACTACAATTTGTAAGACTCTACTAGACCTTACTATCCTATTGTAACTAGAAAGATGCCCCCAAACTTTGCAGATCAAGCAACAACCTCAACACTCTATTTACTAATTATCCCATTATTGTTAGAAATGATACTTAATTGCCCTTGCCTTGTTAATATAATACTCTTCTATGAATACCTGAAATCTTTTAATTCTTTTTAAGTGAAATTTTTTTGTAATGCTCTTCTATGAATATCTAGAATCTTCACTAAGTATACTAAAAAACACAAGGAAAGCCTAATGTTTGACCCATGCATACCTATATTGGAAGACATCAATCAAGCTGAAGCAGTACTAATGTTGGTAGTCCGCATTGCAGGAGAAGCTTCCAATGCTTGATCCTTCGGCTCTTGTGTAATGAGGCTGGAAACTTCTAATTCCTGACCCTTATTCTCCACGCCAATAAGAGGTGCTATGGTTTCTGCAGCCTTCCACGCTATAGACTTAATGTTCTTGGCAGTTTGAGAAGGAGAGCAGATCAGTAATATGCTTTTGATGTGAGCAGAATACTCTTGAAAGTTCAAACAATTAGCAGGTGAGTCTCCCTTTAAGAATAGGAAGGCTGCGTCGAATGCAATGGCAACCATCTCTGCTATCGAAAACATTCCCAGATGGACACGGTTTTCCTTACGATCAGGTTTGCTTTTATTAGAGACCCGCGCTCTCCACTTGCTACTAATACGTGTCACACCTATGTATTGCCTTGATCCTCCTCCCTTAATGTAGACACTAGGGCCTCCAACAGTAATATCGGCCTCTGTCTCGCAGTCCTCTGGAATAAGACAGATCTCGGTAGAATGAATAGCCACGGGTTTTCCTCGTTCTTCAGTGCTTGTGCGTTCAATATACGAACCTCTGTCATTACCGTTATGCGGCATATCTCCAGCAGTAGACTTCGAATCTCCGGAGCGAGGTTCGAATCTCTGGGCTAGTTAGGCAGGAACCTAGAGCGTATAAAACTTGTGAAACAAAAATAAACCTAGAAAAGCGACAACAGGATATATGGAGTCGAAATGAAAAGGTTGGACAGTCAAGATTCACAAGAATTCGGGGATCATTCTATCTAGAGCAGACAGAATGATTGAGAATAGGTCCGAGATTGTCTCGCATATTCATATGATTATATATATAAAAGGGTTAGCGACCTAGTTTTCGATCAATTGTTTCACAGGACATCATTTTCTGATTTTGGGGGATCAAAGATCCATATAAGATGAAGGGCAGTGAGAACAAGCCCTATAAATACCAGCCTGGAGAGTTAGAATCTCCATGGAGAGTTAGAGTCTCCATGCTATGGATATGGAGTATACCATTTACGAGGGGGCATTGACAATAACGATTTTAATGTTTGAGTCCGGATAAGGAGGTTTAAAGGTTACATAGCTTTAAAGGTAAACTTCAACTCCTCATGGATTAACAACGTTGATTGTTGCGCTTAATTGGACCTAGGAAGTAATGTAAATGCTTCTAGTTCATCATCTTTAATACATGATTAGGTAACCAGTCATACTTTTTATTAATAAATAATTTCAAGTTACTCTTCATTAATGGTTAATGAACCAAATAGTGA
This sequence comes from Pinus taeda, assembly GCA_000404065.3. Lineage (NCBI taxonomy): Eukaryota > Viridiplantae > Streptophyta > Pinopsida > Pinales > Pinaceae > Pinus > Pinus taeda. The sequence goes on from APFE031208230.1 coordinate 101,821, forward strand.
TAATTATTTTTTTATTAATAAATAATTAATAGTTTATAATTATTTTTGGTTTGTAATTATTATATTTAAGGATTAATCTCCCAATTTTAAAGTAACTATTTTAAAAATTATTAAATTTAAAAGGTAAAAAAGTTTTATTTATTTTTCTAATTATTAATAACTATTAAAATAATTAATTAATTCTACTAATTAATAAAATATTTAGTTAATTTATTAATAAAATATAATAAGTCTCTTTATTTTGGAATAAGTTTTTTAGAATATTAGTTTAGTGATTGATGACTATTATTTTAAATGTAATTATTCTATTTTAATCAAGTCATTTAATTATAAAAATGCCATGTGAACATTAATTATGGTTTATTGGGTATGTAGTATTACTAAGTCATGGTAGTAGTCCATGATATTGTAATAAAAGTTTACAATTTATGCATTTTTATAGTAAAGTGAGTTTCTAGATAAAAGATTGAAACTATGCATTTTCTATGTTTTCAATTAAATATATTTGTTTAACAAATGTCACGTGAACACTAGTTATGGTATTTCTAGCATGTGACATTAACAAGTCATGGCATTGGCCCATGATATTATAACAAAGTCTATGGTCAAATTAAATATTTACATTGCAAATTGTTGGTCAATAGCCATGGTTAAGAATAATAATAATATAAAATATAGCTATGATTTAGTTAATTTTTATTCTTTTTTATTTTATTTTTGACAATGTGAAATCTATGATGAGATATGTGTTTGTTATTACTAAGATATGGAGTTTTCCGACTACATTCTAACAAAGCCTATTCACAAATTAAGGGTTTACATGATAAAGTGTTGGTGAAGCCCCATGGTTAAGAATAATAATAATTTAAAATAAAATTATGATTGAGTTTAATTTTTTGTTTTATTTTGAAAAGTGAAATATATCATAGAAAATTGTTTTTATTCTTACTAAATTTTACCAAGCATATTTGAAGAGGTGAAATATTTTTTGAAAAAAAACTAAGGAAAAATAAAAATGATTGGACCTAAATATTACAAATTACATTTTATTATTTATAATTGAAAAATATTAATAATTTCTATTAATAAGATACAGCAAATTATAATTATTGTTGCTATTTATAAATGCAATTTTTTTTTTTATTATAAAATTAGGAATAGTCTTTAAGTGGACTTTTTTGGAGCTTCAGACTAATTTTCTAGTCACAATCATGCAAAAACAATTGTGGCCAAATCTTGATTTATGTTGTGTAAACTAATTTTTTGACTTCATATATGTATTCATCATCCCCATATGTATTCACAATCCCAATAAACCCTAAAGGAACTTCAATTGTGAAAAGTTCACCTATCAAAGTCCGGCATCTATACAAATAATATGAATAAGCGAGAAAACATTCCAAAAGGTTGCCCTTAAACACCCTCATTAAAATTAATTGTAATTAAATAATCATAAATATAAAATAGTTTTAACTCAAACTTACTATCTTACGGGTTAGGTTAATTTCTCTAGTACCCATTTCCAAATAAACTCCATGATTAAAAGGTCATGGATCAGTTATGGTGGATGAACTAGGTGTTAGTCTTAGCTAATTTGGCCACAAGATGTGATCCAATGTGCTTAGATTTTTAGAAAAGAAATATCCATTATATATATATATATATATATTATATATATTATATATTAATGACTAAAGTTTCCATAATTGTTCCGTATGATCTCATTTTCCTTTTTTTTGAGGTCAAAGGTCCATATAAATTGTAGGGAAGTGAGAACAAGGAATCTAAATACCACCATGGAGAGTAGTCTCCATGCTATGGATATGGACTATTTCATTTAAGAAGGAGCATTCAGAAGAAGGATTTTAATGTTTGAGTCCCCATATGGAGGTTTAAAGATACTTCAATTCGTCACGGATTAACAAAATTGATTGTTGTGCTTAGTTGGACCTCCGAAGGAATGTAAATGGTTCTAGTTACTTCTTTCATTAAGGATAAAGGAACTAATTATATTTTTTTATTAATAAGTAATTAATAGTTATAATTATAAATTTCATTGGTTTGTGATTTACTAGATTTAAGGGATTAATCTTCAATTTAAAAATAAGTTATTAGGAAGATTATTAAATTTAGAAAGTATTATGATGCAGGACCATCAAGACTATCCTCATTTGTAAATATGGAATAAAGAGGGGGTGTGATAAATTTTAGTATGTAAATATTCTTTTTCTAAAGGATATGGAAAAATAGTTTAGGAAAGAGAAGTTGGATAGAATTTCTATGTTTTTTTAGTTAAAATTAGGATAAAATTAGGGAATAAAGCTTCCAGCTTTAAATCATTGTGTAAAAGGGGAAAAACCCTGTTTTTCCTAGGAGATAAGTAGAAGATCTATTTATACATATCCATTATTATTATAAATAAAGAGTGCTCTGAGCTCCCATCTCAGGGAGAGAGAGGAGAGGCGATACAGTGTTGTTTTGAAAACTCTTCCTCTCATGTAATGGAATGGAATGATATTGGTGATTTATATATTTTAAAATCACTGTACAGTTTAAAGAAAATCACGTGGTTTCAATTGGGCACAACTGTTCGTAATGGATAGATATAAGCTGTGTAATACAAGCGTGGGCGCAGTTCTTATTTGATATAATAAACCTGTGGATATATGTATATACCTGTAGGCACACTCGAATGCAGGCAACAAAGCTTGGGCGCATTTGAGAAATCACTGTGTATGTATTACATAATTTATGTATTGTATGCCTCATGCGCGTGGCGGTGAAGAATTATATTGTTGAACTGTGGACATAAAAGGATCGATTCCTTCCCGGTATTGCTTACAAACAATTCCTTGATGATATGCATGGATTCTACATTTGCTGTGAGCATGGATGGTATAATTGCTCTGTGTATAACTGCTGGCCTGCGCACTCATCATCGGAAGTCCAGTGGACACCAGAGAGGGTCGACTAATGTAGTAAAGGCCGCTGCTACCCACACGGTGGTTGTACATCTTTCGGAGGCCAAAAGCGCAGAGGGAATGTTGGTGCACTTATATATTGAGGTTAAGCGGCGCATTTGAAGGTGCATGCGTAGGAGTATATCATTTGTTTTTATTTTATTCACGCTGAAAGCTGGATCGATTGTTGTTGCCATTGCAGAGGGTGCTAAATCCCCTGGTGTTTCATGTATATTTGGCTTTGACTTTGATTCCGATATATTTACAATTGCCAAGAAATTTGAAGTCACGGAATTTGTGAATCTCAAAGATTTTGAGAAACCTATACAACAGGTGATCATGGATATGACCGATGGTATAAGTTTTATAAACTGATACATCTTCCAAATTGTTAAAGATTGAAGGGCGCAGTAAAGCCATGGACCGAATCCTAAATGAAGTGATTAAATTGTATTCTGATATGATGGGGGAATTTGAATGAGGTTGTTGATTTGAGGCGCATGCTTTACATGCATGAGTGAGGAGAAAAGATCGTGGGTTTTGCAAGGAGGAGCCTTGCATCAGGTGCTATCAGAGCCTGGCTCTTTTTTCATTGAAGAATGCTTGTTTTGTTTTTGATGAATGCAAGAAGGTTTTGTTGAAGAACTGAAGTGTATTTTAAATTTGATGAGCAAGCATACACAAATGCAGTGAGCAGGATTGCAGAAGTGGGAAGAAGACAAGATTAGGCAAGATCTTAAGGGGTGATATTATTTTTCTGATTTGGAATTTGTAAATGAAGTTTATGGTTGTAGAGAAGGTGGCAGATGAAGTTGCAGATGAAATTGAAAGTGACAAACAAAGGAATGTTGCAGAGGGACAGGAAGTTTGGGAGGCAGCAACATCCATAGTGACAGCTAGCGCAACATCCATAGTGACAACATAGACAACACTAGCAGCAGAAGAGGCACTGAAGCCTTCTATTTTTTATTCTAACAATTGTTTTGTGAGTACATGTTTTATTGGAGATGTTGGAGAAAATCTGCTAGACAATGGAAATGAAGTGATGAGGCGGATGATGGTAAAGGAATCCCGGAAGAGACCAGCACCAGTGAAACAAAGGAGAAGCAGCAAAAGGAAGACAACAAAAGATTGCGAGAGCATAGCGAGTGGAGCAATGCAACACAAAGTGTGGAAACCTGGAGAAGAACATCAGAAAGAAGCACTGGCACGTGGAAAGCTACAGCATAAGATATGGGATCCAGGCATACACAGATCCGAACACATGATTAGGGGATCATGAATAATTTTAAGGTTAGGTGTATGATGCAGAAGCATCAAGACCATCCTCATTTGTAAATATGGAATAAAGAGGGGGTGTGATAAATTTTATTATGTAAATATTCTTTTTCTAAAGGATATGGGAAAAATAGTTTAGGAAAGAGAAGTTGGATAGAATTTCTATGTTTTTTTAGTTAAAATTAGGATAAAATTAGGGAATAAAGCTTCCAGCTTTAAATCATTGTGTAAAAGGGGAAAAAGCTTGTTTTTCCTAGGAGATAAGGACATGATCCATTTGTACATATCCATTATTATTATAAACAAAGAGTGCTATGAGCTCTCATCTGAGGGAGAGAGAGGAGAGGCGATACAGTGTTGTTTTGAAAACTCTTCCTCTCATGTAATGAAATGGAATGATATTGGTGATTTATATATTTTAAAATCACTGTACAGTTTAAAGAAAATCTCGTAGTTTCAATTGGGCGCAACTATTTGTAATGGATAGATATAAGCCATGTAATACAAGCGTGGGCGCAGTTCTTATGTGATATAATAAACCTATGGATATATGTATATACCTGTAGGCGCACCTGAATGCAGGCAATAAAGCTTGGGCGCATTTGAGAAATCACTGTGTATGTATTACATAATTTATGTATTGTATGCCTCATGCGCGTGGCGGTGAAGAATTATATTGTTGAACTGTGGACATATTAGGATTGATTCCTTCCCGGTATTGCTTACAAACAATTCCTTGATGATATGCGTGGATTCTACATTTTCCATGAGCGTGGACGGTATAATTGATGTGCCTATAACTGTTGTCCTGTGCACTCATCATCGGAAGTCTAGCGGACACCAGAGAGGGTCGACTAATGTAATAAAGGCCGCTGCTACCCACACGGTGGTTGTACATCTTTCCGAGGCCAAAAGCGCAATGGGAATGTTGGTGCACTTATATATTGAGGTTAAAAGGCGTATTTGAAGGTGCATGCGTAGGATTATATCATGTGTTTTTATTTTATTCATGCTGAGAGCTGGATCGATTGTTGTTGCCGTTGCAGAGGGTGCTAAATCCGCTGGCGTTTCATGTATATTTGGCTTTGACTTTGATTTCGATATATTTACAATTGCCAGGAAATTTGAAGTTTGTGAATCTCAAAGATTTTGAGAAGCCTATACAAAAGGTGATCGTGGATATGACCGATGGTATAAGTTTTATAAACTGATACATCTGCCAGATTGTTAAAGATTGAAGGGCGCAGTAAAGCCATGGACCGAATCCTCAATGAAGTGATTAAATTGTATTCTCATATGATGGGGGAATTTGAATGTGCTTGTTGATTTGAGGCACATGCTTTACATGCATGAGTGAGGAGAAAAGATCGTGGGTTTTGCAAGGAGGAGCCTTGCATCATATTATAAGGTTTTTTTATTTATTCTTTTATAGTTGTTAATAATTATAAAGTAATTAATTAATTTTACTAATAAAGGATAATTTATAAAGTAATTAATTATTTTTTATTAATAAAATATAATTATATAGCAATAAAATTAATTTTACTAATAAAGTATAATAGGTGGGTTTATTTTAGAGTGGGGTTTTTATAATATTTTTTTAATTGTTGATGACTATTATTTTATTTTAATTAAATCAATTAATTAAAAAAATATGGTGTGATTATTAGTTATGGTTTTTTGGTTATGTGGTATTACTAAGTCATGATAATAGCCCATGTTATTGTAATAATGACTCTTTAGAAATTATGCATTTCATAGTAAAGTGAACCCAATATTGTTCCACATAAAAAGTTGACATTTATTTTAAATGTAACTATGCCCTTTCTATGTTTTTAATTAAATAGATTTTCTTAAAAAAATGTCATGTTATGGTTTCTTGGGCATGAGGCATTACTAAGGCATGGCATCGGCCCCTGATATTATAACAAAACTTATTCACAAAATAAGGATTTGCACGGTAAAGTGTTGGTCAATCCCCATGGTTATGAATAATAATAATAATATAAAATATAGTTATCATTTAGTTAATTTTTATCCTTGTTTTTGTTTTTCACAATGTGAATTGCATCACCACATAAATGTTTGGCATTACCAAGTCATCAAAAATAAGATATTTATGTGGTAAAGTGTTGGTCAATCCACATGGTTAAGAATAATAATAATTTAAAATAAAGTTATGATTTAGTTAATTTTCATCCTTCTTTTTATTTTTTACAATGTAAATTGTATCATGAGATAAATGTTTTGATTATTATTAAAGTCTACCAACATGTGTGAAGAAATATGAAAATGTGAAATACTTTATAAAAAAAAAAAACACGTGACAAAGGGAAAAAAAAAAATGATTGCACCTAAGATTTAACAGATTAATATTTATTATTGATAACTGAAGACTAATTAATATTTTTTTATTAATAATATAGAACAAATTATAATTTATTGTTTCTATTTATAACAATAAATTATTTTTTATTTTATTAATAAAATTAGGAGTAGTATTTAAGTGTGACCTTTTGATATAACCAAAAAAGCGATGTAATACAGGACGAACCCTAGCTCTGAGCTCTGCAACCTCCAGCCAATGCTCACACCTGCATATCTGCGCCATCAGCCGTCCACAGTGCGGCACTCCCATCAGAACCGTTAGTAGCAGCAACGACAGAGCCTGACTGTGTAAAACGTCATGTCCACCCGGTTGGGAGGGGCGGGTTCCCAAGCCCCCCCTCCTTTGAACGATCGTTTTAGGACTGACGGCGTACCTGTGAATCCCCTGTTTCATCATGATCCAACCACCGAACACGGACAGAGCTCTGAATAGCCTGACGCCCCAGAACAGCATGCAGTCACGGACAAAGAAACGACAGATAGTCCAAAGGCGTCACAACCAAGGGCGACTTCGGCAACATGCATCCCTAAAGTGACAGAAAGAATCAAAGTGGAGCTTCCAAGCCACAGAATCAATGGAGAGATATAGTACATGAAATACCATGCGCTCATCGGAAAATTTCTGGGTTTCTGGCCAATGGAAAAAGCCTTGCATGGCTGGATCGCTTCCAAATGGAAGCCCAAAAGGACAAGTCTCCTTGCTTCTGGGTCCTAAAGGCTTCTTCACTGCCATATTCAACTACCTGGAGGAAAAAATAAGAGTATTCGAAGGCGGCCCCTACTTCTTCAACTCAGCAGGTCTCTTCTTACGCGATTGGAAACCTAGATTCAATCCAGACACAGAAGACCTCGGGCATGCTCCTGTTTGGATCCGCATGTACTCCTTACCCACAGAGTACTGGAGAGAAGAAAATCTTAAGGACATCGACAATCGCATCGGTACCTTCATCAAGGCGGCAGAGGAAACAAAAAATCGAAGGTTCACCTCCTATGCAAGGATCTGTGTCCAGATGCATCTAAAGAAGACCCTAGCAGACTCGGTAAGCCTCTATCATGATGACTATGAATGGAATCAACCTCTTGATTATGAACATATCCCGTTTCATTTCCGCAAATGCCATGAACATGGCCATCTGTTCAGAGAATGTCCTCTGAATGCCCAAACTCATTCCACAGCCAATGAGGTTTCCAAAGACTCTGAGGGATTTGTCAAAGTTCCCCATCACCGTAGACATGTCAAGAAGCAGAATGTGGCTCCCTCCAGCCCCAAAAATCGTAAAGTCGCTCCCCCTAGCCACAAGAAAGCCGACTCCTCAAATAGATTCCAGGGCCTTACCCCGTAGGACCCCTCTGACTCTCCGCCTCAAAAATACTCTCAAGCCACTCCGCCCCCACCTTCATTCGATCCTATCCACAAAAATCCCCTGGATCCCTCCTCATCGGAGTTGATCAGTTCTCCTCTTACCTCGAAGTCAAAAATGCCAGTGACAGATATGGATTTGCAGCCCTCAGCCATGGATCTCGATGCTGCTCTAGCTCTCAGTTTGCAAGAAGGGGTCATGGAAGATCATCCGAACTTTCCCATCAATATGGAGGAAGACATAGAGAATGTAAGCTTGGACGGGCTGGACATTCTCAAACTGGAAGATGCATGTAAGCAAAAAGCTTATAACTCCATTCCCCCTTGGGAAATAGACAGATTGGAAGGGGTATTAATCAAAGCACAGCACAAAAAATGCTTGGGAATTCAGGTAGGCAGTCCTTGGGATGGCAAAAAAATCCTAAAAGAAACAAAGAAGAGAGGGTGTAAAACAGATCTGTAGAGAACAATCATATTAGGAGAACAACTACTGGAATCCGGGAGATTCCCGAAGTTAACGTGGTTTTACAAGCCCCACCCCCATAGTTACTCATGAAGCTGATCTCCTGGAACATGAGGGGGCTCAACAGCTCCTCAAAACACAAAATGTTAAAAAACGTGATACAGTCAGAAAAGCCAGTTGTAGTCTTTATACAAGAAACAAAAAGTACCACCACTGCATTAGAAAATATCTTCAACAAAACCTGGAGTGGCAGTCGATCCGTTTATATAGATGCAGTGGGAGCGTCGGGTGGATTGTCCATAGTATGGAACCCACAGATTCTTTTGTTGCAAGATTTCAATGCTAATCGTCATTTCATTCAAGCCTCGTTTCATCTCATTGGAAAGGATATTCATGGGCACCTCACCAACACTTACTTCCCTCAGGATCAGCAACACAAACTAGAGGTTCTGGAAACATTAAGAGACTTGAACTCCTCCAGACAATTCCCCCTTTGGATAAGCGGGGGTGATTTCAACATCATCACTCATCTAGAGGAAAAAAAAGGAGGGCGAATGAAGCTGGAAGAAGACAGCATTGGATTCAAGGAATTTATCAGAAGTAATCAGCTCATCGACATCCAAACTTCCAATGGCACCTACACATGGACAAATAATCGTAGAGGAGTACACAATATTGCTTCTAGGGTCGACCGATTTCTACTCTTAGATAATGCCATCCATCTGGGAGGAGACTTTCACGCGTCCATTTTGCCTCAAGGGGGTTCGGATCACTGGCCCATTATGCTGCAATGGACCAGACCGGGAAAACACTGCAACAGACCTTTCTGATACGAAGCCTTTTGGTCAAGTCATCCAAATTTCAAAGAAGTGGTCCAGACCGCATGGAAGTCCTTCATTCCCCCAGAAGGTGCAAAAATGTTCAAGTTTCAGCAAAAACATAGACATCTCAAGCAAGTGCTGAAGGCTTGGAACAAGAACCACTTCAGAAACATCACAGAATCCAAGCAAAAATTGGAGCAGGAAATGAGCATTCTCCAGCAAACCATCATCATAGAGGGCAGAACAGAGGAACTAGCCAACAAAGAGCAATCCCTTTGGACGACTTTAGAAGCGAGAAGATCGCAAGAGGAAATCCTCTAGCGCCAAAAGTCTAGAATAAGATGGTTTAAGGAAGGAGAAAAAAACACCAAATTCTTCCATCGATCTACCATACAACGAAGAATACATAACAATATTGCTTTCATCAATAACAGTCAGGGGGAAAAACTTGAAAAGCATGAAGACATGGAAAAAGAACTCAGAGATCACTTTCAGGAAACACTCAAAGAGCAGACCAGGAGCAGAACAACAGCCATACAAGAGGTCACGCGACACATCCCCAAGCTCATTACAGAGGAACATAATCAAAACCTACTTCAACCGGTCTCTAAGCAAGAGGTGGAGGAAGCAATGGCGCAGCTAAAAGATGGTAAGGCTCCTGGTCCGCATGGCTTTACCTCTAATTTTTTTCATGATTTCTGGGATCTCGTAAGCAATGAAGTTTGGGAATAGGTGGAAGAATCCCTCTCTACGCACTGGCTCCTGCCCTCCCTTAATTCCACCTTCATAGTGCTAGTTCCCAAAGGGGAAGAAGCTAACACGCCTGACAAATTCAGGCCCATCGCCCTTTGTAATGTCATCTATAAACTTATTTCCAAAGTGGTAGCAAATAGGCTCAAACCTCTTTTGCCTCTTCTTGTTCTCCCGGAGCAGACAGGATATGTCGAAGGACGCCAGATCATGGATGGTATCATCCTATCAAATGAGGTCATCGAGTCCTTAAAGATCCTCAAAAAGCCAGGCATGATAATGAATCTTGATCTATCAAAAGCTTTCGACAAGCTCAGCTGGGAGTATATTCAGCACATGCTGCTTGCTTTTAGTTTTTGCACCACCTGGACTCGTTGGATAATGAACCTCATTTCATCTCCCTGCTTCTTGGTCCTTCTCAATGGCTCCCCATCTCAGCCCTTCTGCTCTTCGCGTGGCATTCGGCAAGGGGATCCCCTTTCACCCTTCATCTTTGTCCTAATGGCGGAAGGACTCAGTCGTCTGCTTCACCATGCTATCTCGTCTAAGAACATCAAAGGCATAACGCTTCATGGACTCTCCCCCTTATCGCATCAACAATTTGTTGATGACACTATGCTTTTTGGTCATCCCTCTTCAGCTGAAGCAAAATCCTTCAAAGCCCTGCTTGAGCTCTTCTCTGAAGCCTCGGGCACCGCTATCAATGCTTCTAAATCACAGCTTTTTTTCTTCAATACCCCTATCTCCATTCAAAGAAACATCGCTCGCATCCTAGGCTTCACAATTGCTGTGCTTCCCTCCAAATATTTGGGCACCCCTCTTATGCTCTCTTCTCTTAAACATGCTTCGTGGAGATCGCTCCTGGACAAACTTGAAGCCAGGCTCTCCTCCTAGATGTTCAGATCTCTGAATATCGCCAGCCGACTCATCATGATCAAATCCGTTCTTCAAACTATGCCGCTTTATCTATTTTCTATCCTCGCTGCTCCCAAATGGGTCCTTAAAGGCATTCGCAATCTACAAAGGAATTTTCTGTGGGGATCATCGGGTCTTAATAGGAAATGGGCGCTAGTTAAATGGTCAGACATCTGCCAACAAAAGTTCAATGGTGGATTGGGCCTACGGGACCCGCTGCACAACAATTATACCATGGGCACAAAGGTCTGGTGGAACTGGCTGGTCAAACCACATATACCATGGGCGAAGCTTTGGCAAGCTAAATATGCATCTGGAAGTTGCTGGGAGGACTTGATTAGATTCAATCCAAGCAGTTCAGGCTCCATGATTTGGAACGCAGCAAAAATTCACAACACATTTATACAAGAGTATAGTTTCTGGGAAGTACATTCAGGGAACTCAACGCGTTTTTGGGAGGACTCATGGCAGCAACTCCCAAAACTAGCCTCAATCTTCCAAAAACCCCTCGGGCAGACTCACATGCAACGCAACAATCTTGCTAACATATCCCAGTTTTGGCAGCAGAACGCTCACACTGATTATCAACAATGGAGGCCCGCTAGTACTTGGCAGGAGGATTGGCAAGGAGAAACCTTTGAAGAAATTGAACAAGAACTAAATCACAGGAAGATCAAAAAGTCAAATAAGCAGGACAGATTGAGGTGGGGGCACACAACAAAAGGAGTCTTCACCACAAAAGAAGCCTACACTCTACGGTATGCACAAAACCACAATGACAAAGATCAGCTATGGCGCAACATCTGGCAACCCAAATTGTGGCCCAAAGTCTCTACCTTTCTATGGCTTTTAAGCAAAAAAAGAATCCTCACCTGGGATAATCTACAACGAAGAGGTTTTATAGGACCATCCTGATGTCCAAACTGTTCTCTTCATTCAGAGACCATTTTGCATCTAATGGAGACATGCCCCCTTGCAACTCAACTCTGGAATCAAATTGACAGATGTACTCAAAGATTGGGAAATTGTCAAGGGGACATAGCTAATCTTCTGAAAACTTAGCCCAAGACGCCATATCAAAGCCCTCTGTTGAACGCTCTGTGGACACTTGTCCCAGGTTTTCTTTATTGGACCCTCTGGAAGGAGAGGAACAAAAGAGTCTTCAACAATAGGAATAGCCCTCCAGACATTCTTTGGCTTCTCCTCAAGCAAAGCCTTCAAGAGACTTTGGCACTCAAGATTTGGCAAGAAACGGATTGGCCATCTTCCCCCCAAGAGCTTCTCATTTGGAAGTCATGGGATCTTCATGTTTCCTATGCTCCCTCTGCTCCAACTCGACATCATAACAAGCTTGTCTCCCCTTTGCATTGGTTCCCCCCAGCCTCTGCATCTTACAAATTGAATTTAGACGGCGCAACCAAGGGGAATCCGGGACCAGCGGGATACGACGGAGTAATTCGAAACGACAGAGGGATCATCCAACACGTCTTCTTCGACTCGATTGGAAATGATACCAATAATGTTGCAGAATTGGAAGGTCAATGGAAAGGTATATGTGTCGCTGAATAATAGGGGTTCTATCCGCTGGTAGCAAAGGGCGACTCCCAGATCCTCATCAATGCAGCTATTAGAATTCAAGCAGGAACACCAGCAACCAAAGTAGCCTCTAGCTGGAGATTGCTTAGCAGACTAGAAACATTGGACGCAAGGCTCAGAAGCCCCAATAGCATCATCTTTCAGCATGTCAAGTGATCCGCCAATAAGGTAGACGATCGTTTAGCCAATCAAGGAGTCGATCTGAATAGTCACCCCTACTCAGGTAATCTCAATGACACAACAGACATTCAACTACAACAAGATTGCCTCTCTCTGGCAAATCAGGATCTCCAACTCCCGGCTGCGGGTGTTAATTCACGCAATGAATGAAGAGGCAGCCTCATTAAATGGCAAGTGGCCACCCGCTCCAGCCAAATGGCCGGAAGACTCGGGAAGCCATCACCTCGGTCTGGCCAACAGTTATACGAGCATTAATGGTGGGGGAAGAACAACTGGTTACAAAGGTATATTGGTCATTCGCTTGAGTCTGCAGATGAGAGGAGTTTAGTTGGAAGGTGCGAGAAGCACCATTGTTTGTCGGAAGCTCTGTTTGGTCTCAATTGTGAGTGTTGCATTCGGCTATTGGATGACTGCACCGTGGGTGTATGAGCCTCGACTCAGACCTTGGCCCTCGGCCCCGAAGGCCCTGGTCTCAAGCCTGGATTTTCAGAAAATTCACGGCTTTGTGTTCTGGTTCAGTGTATTGTGTGTCATTCTGTTCTTTTTAAGCACAGTCTTTGAGCACCTTCGACCTCCAGAAGCTCTGAGTGTTGAGGTTCTTCAGTTCCTCAGTGCCCCTGTTCAAGATTTGGCCCTTCGGTGCTTTGGTCATACCTGGTTCTGGTCGGTTCATCTCTCTGGGAGCATTTCACCTCGTGGAGCTCCAGAAAAGGCTCGGCTCTCGACCTGTGTGGTAAGCTTTACTAATCGAATTCGTTTTCCATTACCTGTTTCGCATCTGCTACATAAGTTTTTGCATGGGCTTAGAATCCTCGGTGGTGCAAAGCATTCGCGGCCTCTGGGCAGAATTGGTTCTTTGTTGGTTACAGGATGCCGCGTGAGAGGCTACGTGGCGCTTGCAGGCGGGGAGGTTCAAGAGGCGGTGCCAGAGGTCGAGCTTCATCGCCACGTTCCTTGGCATCCTTTGACTCCTCGTCGGAGGAGATTAACTCCCCAGGAGCTCGAAGAGGGCGCGGAAGAGGCAGAGGGCGGGGAAGAGCTGCGATGTGTCCGTTTGGTTCGCACCCATCTACCCGCTTCAGGTTTCCATGTGCTCTGTACAACGCAATCTACTATGTTTCAGTGCGCATTGAAAAATGCGACCATGCTGATAGACCAGTCGCCCCAGCAGAGCCTCGGCCACCCTCGCCTGTTCAGGGTCCGCGATTATAGCCTGCGGAAGCCTCGGGTGCAGTGGCGGGGAATAGAGCTGGAACAAGCGAGCCTGCGAAGGACGACGCGCCATACACAGACTCGAGTGCTTCAGACACCTATGGTTGTCCAGTGGTGGAGGAGAAACCAGATCCAAATGCCGGTCCCATGGTGCAGGAGCCACTAAATCCATATGCCTAGGCTTGTTGCATGGTCGTTTTGTGTGGTATGGACTCTCTTTGTTCAGTCTTAGGATGTCGAAGTAGTAGCTACTGTTAGTAATGGGAGTCAGTCTATGATAGTTTTCGGGTTGCACCACTCAGTATTTTTTTGTATGACGATTATAATGTCTGTGTCTGTAATGTCTGTGTCTGTCATGTCTATGCCTGTAAACTCCTCCCTCGCCTCGGCAGGGAGTGGAAGGTCCAATTTTATGTTGGTTCTAGCTTGGGGTCAGCGGACAGTTTCATAGTCCTTTTTTCTTCGGCTCAATTTCAGTCTCAGAATGTCAAACTGTTCAGGTAGCCAAATCTTTTTAAAATTTAAATAAATAAATAAAAAAGTGTGACCTTTTGGAATTTGGGATGGATTTCTAGCCAAATTCTAAGAAAACAAATTGTTGCCAAATCTTGATTTGTATTGTTTAAATTGGTTTTTTGAATGCATATATGTATTCATCACCCCCCAAAAAAACCTTGAGGAACTTCAATTGTGAAGAGTTCACCTATGAAACTTGTGATTTCAATGAATCCCTATCGGATAGAGACAAATTAGATCAAAAAATAATCCCGAAAACTTTCCAAAGGGTAGCCCTTAAACACTACTCCATACAATTAATTGAAATTAGAAAATCATAAATGGAAAATATTTTTTACCCAACCTTACTACATTCTTGGTTAGCTTAATTCTTGGAGTTTCCATCGTTAAGTACCTTCATGATTCAGAAGTCATGGGGTTAAATTTCCGAGATGACCTCAAGGTTAGGATTTTCTAGTTTGGCCCATGAGATGTGATCCAATCTGGCTTGGTTTTCACAGAGGAAAAAAAGAGGAATCTAAAAACATTACCTTACTTAACAAAGAGAGCCTTCAAAATCAAATTATATTAATAAAACTTAATTAGATAAAATTATTCATAATATAAATAATAATAAATAATTTTTATTATAAATAAAATAAATAAATCTTATTATATATTATAAAGTGGACATCCAAGAATAGAAGTTATCCTCTTTTTAATAGTTTTTGGATAGATTATATGGGTTATAAGGTGTATTATAGGCTAAAATCTTTCAACTTACACTTGTGTGTGCTGAATTTATGAGGACATCGAAAGCTAGGATTTTTGAGCCTTGATATCGAGGGTTAAATGCTTTATGTTAAAAGTCAAGTTCAAGCTAAAGAGGCAAACAATGCTCTAGATTTTCATAAGTTTAACGAGTAATGAAAAGGATACCAAAATGAATTCGGTGTTGTCATTGATTAACGATGACTAAAATAGGAAACAAAGGAGATTAATGCCATTCATGGTTTCATGACCATAAGAAGGAAACTAAGGAAACAGGTCATGGAGGAACATGTCGTATAAAGGTATAGTTTTGGTATTATGGAACTAATTCAAAGCATAAAGAGACAAAGAGGATGGATTATGAAGACCACTCATTGCATCGATTGTGCTAGAGAGGGGTAAAACACGAACTGAAAGAAAA
>APFE031208230.1:125028-147907 GCA_000404065.3 Pinus taeda
ATTTCCCCCCTTAAACTTGACTTGGGGTTCCTTGACTAACTCCATCCAAACCTGCTAAGTGAGACAATCCCGCTCACTCTAACTCTTACCCCCCTCAAAGATTTTACTCGGGGTATTGTTAACTTGACATCCCCCCTATCACCTAAGTCTAATCCAGACTTTACCGGTGATCACCAAGGGGTACACATGCCTTACCAGGTCTTACAGTAGTATGCCCATTTACATGCAATAATTTTGACTTCATTAATTATTAATTTTTTTTTTTTGTTTACTGCTGCTGTGATTTTGATCCATCCTCTCAATAGGTGACGGGTTCAATTCTTGATCCCATCAGATTTCGCGTTTTCATGCTCGCTGAATTCATTTTTCGTGATTGCTTCCTTGATCTCGCATTTCAACTCCTGCAATGCTTTCCTCTCTGATTCCTTCAAATCAGAAACGAAGTTGCTCTACTCCTTGAATGAAGTTAGCCATGGCTCTGTTACAGGACTGCTCTCTGCAACACCATTTCCATTGGGCTAAAATAAATCCTTCATTGAAGGCATACATTCAAAGCCCAAACCCTCAACCATGGCTCTAATACCAATTGTTCAAAATTTACTGCACAACATAAATTAATTACCGAGAGGAATAAATATAAAATTAACCATCAATAACCATAAACAAATAAATACACATGTTTATCCAGGAAAACCCCAAATCCAAGGAAAAACCCAATCATAATGAAATTTCATTATCCTTGGCCAAAACCCTGGCTAATCCGGCCAAGTGAGCCTTCATCGCTCACCTCCAGGCCATGCATTACAATGAAGTCCTTCCAGCCTTTTATAGGCTCCATTACATATAATACCACGGGAAGAATACCATGGGTGCACAATTCCATGTGCCCCAAAACCATCACTATTTAACCTCGTCAACTTTTGACTCTATCCTAAGTCAAGTTTACCTAATAGTGTTAATATTGGTGTGCTAGTTCTAATTATGTTTGGAGTAAACAACAAGCTATTCATAGTTGTAGCTCTCTAGTTGTGTGAGGGAGAAGTGTGAATTTGGTTTAGTGTGAATCCTAAACGGAAGATCCTTAAAACTATCATTATTGAGGCCATCATGGAATGCTAACGGAAGTGTGTGGGAACCTGGTTTTGTTGGGGGAGAACAACAATGCAAGACAATGGTTGTAATCTCTTCTTTATTCAATATATATGAAACTATCAATTGATTTCATATGTAATGTGTCATCTTACATGTTTATAGCTTAATGCTTCTTTACTTGTTAAGTAGGTTGAATTGCAATTTGTGTATTATCATGGTTATTGTTTGATGTTGTTTACTTGTTTCATGTGTTTGGAGAAGGAAACAAGAGATAGCTCGAGTGAGGAATCAAGGTCACTGCCAAACGGGATAAGTGTACTAAGAGGTAGGCCGTCTTAATTGGTCCTAACCTAAGGAAATATTCCATAGAATGTATTGTTTGTGGCTAGACCCATTACTTGGGTATAAAAGAATTTTTCTATCACAATGGAGGCTATATAGGAGAAAAATATAATAAGGAAAAACACCTCATGGGAAAAATGAAAAATTATTAGCTTGAACCTGGAGTTCATTTGTGATCCAGGAGTTCCATGCTCTAAAATTTGTTGTGATAACCTTAACTCTAATTGGTAGCTCTGCAACATATCACATCTTCACCTCCCAAGCATATGATAATATGGATTTGGATATTGAATGTATGTTCTTCCACGACTAGGATATTATCATGTGAAATTTAGTTGGCCCAATTTCATGTTGTAGAATAGTATTCTTGTTGATATCCAAACCTTCTTGATTTGTTCATTTCTTGCTATTCTTAATAAAATCCTTTATCTCCCACATGATGGCATCCTTGCCTCTTTTTTCTCCAACTGAACATAGAGAAGGAATTTTATGTTTATGTGCCAGGGACTCTAAACCATTATGCAATCCAACATAAGCAACTATGGTGTTGATCACTTTTTCACTAAAGTGGGTGTAGTTATACGTATGAAGTCTTAATTGTGCTCTATCCACCTTGCTATCCTATCTTTCTTTACCAACTTCTCAAGAACATTAGGATACTTGATGACTTAATATTGCATCAAATATATAAATCTACTTGTAATCTTTAGAAGCTTTAGGATCTCGTGAGACTTCTTCTAAATTTCGACAAGGGTTTCCACCACTTCATGCAAGAGAATTATCCCATTATATAGTTGCTTCATGGTGTCTTCCATTAGTTTTAATTCCTTAAATATGCCTAGTTCTAGCTCCATCATGCTAACAATAGTAGAAGAAAATAATGGATTCTCTATGGCAAGGTGAAAAACATGTTGTTTCGTGGTATTTAGATCCTTCTACAATCATGCATTCTCACTCATAAGATACTTTTTACTATCTTGCATTATTGTTTCAAAAGCCAAATTCACTCGCATGACTATTCTGGGATTTCTCCTCGTATTAAATGCTATCACCTTATTTATTGGTATGGAGGTTGGACGAATAGGATAGTTTGGAAATTCCATTAACCTTTCTTGTATAATCTTCTTATTTAGGCAATCTAAGGTAAAAGTGAACACATCCATAACCTTGTCATTGGGTGGAGGAAAAAATCCCATTTTGCTGAATCAGAGATGTCCAACAGTGAGAAGAGGTTATGATTGGGTGTTGGGTTCATCTGCAATTAGTTCAATTAATTATCCTCCTCCAAATCTGCATTGATTTCATAGGCCATTTATTTTTTCTCCTGTTTTTGTGACTTATTCCTCTTATTTCTTCTTCATTTATTATTCCTACAACAACTTTTGTTATTCCCCTTTATCTATTTTTTTCCTTTCGTCTTCTACTTTCTATTGCTATCTCTGCATGTTGTATTTCTTATTATTTTCTTCTTATTCTTTCTATAAGCACTCCTCCTTTCTCTTTTGTTCTTATTCTATCTATTTTTCTACTTCTAACCTTATCTTCTCATACTCCCTTTGTTTATTTTTTTGCTATGCCTCCATTGCACCTTCGCACATCATATTGGCTTTGAACATCCTACTGCTCACTTCCATCAGATAATGTTTTATCTTCTTTCTTGGTGCTACAATGTGCACTTTCACAATTGGTTCATGTCAAACATCCTCCATCTATACTTCTGGTACCTATGAAATCTAGGAACGCCTTGCCTCATCTTCTAGATAATTCTTTGTTATTGCATACCAATTCTACATTTCCTCATCTTCTACAATAGTAACTGGTCCATATAGCCAATTCTATTGTATCTTGGCACAATGTTGTCTACAATTTTCTCTAGGATCATATCTATGAAAACTAATTGTTCCAAAGTGAAGGTTCCTAAGCTCTTAAATTTCAACATTGACCAACATAAGACTCTTAAGATCATAAAGACCAATATGTAAAGAAAAAGAGGGCTTTAGAGCCTTATTCCTCCTCTAGAGTTGTGCAAAAAATCCATTTTTCAACTAATAGAATACCTTGGTGACATACCTAGGCATAAGGTGAGGGGTTATCTCACAACCAAAAAATCTAATGTATGTGGTTTTTGATGAAGAAAACCAATTTCCAATTTCATAAAGTGCTTCCTTCACCAGATCAATAATATAGGGAGTTTCTATATCAAATATAACCTTGTATAAAATTGTAAACAAATTCTCAACAAACTGTGTAAATACTCCTTGAAAATTGGCTTCTAATAACATTCTGCAATGAAAGTAGGCATGTAACTTATCCTAATGGTTCTAGTTCAACTTCATCATGACGAACCCATAACGGGTGCAGATACCATCCAATAGATAAGAATAATTGTAGAAGTATGGTGCTTGTTTGGTTTGAAATATCATCTTGACATGTTATATCTGAAGTTCCAATTCGTGGGAGAGGATATCAGCTGAGTTGAAAACTTTACCTCTTGAGACAATCATGTTAAATAAGTAAATCTAATTCTCCTCAAAATATTTTTCATTCCTTTGTCGATGTAGTATGTAGAACATTTCCATGAGATACTAGTATACGTTTCTTAATTATTTGGTTTGATGAACTCCATTTTCTCTTTAGTGAAATTTTGTAGGCCCTTGGCACTAGGATTCGATAACTTCCTAGGTATTGAGATTTTCCCATGTTGCATAAAATTGTGTGTTCCCATAATGCATGGGGGTTGACATCTTGTAATAAGAATGTATGTCATGTATATTGTAAGAAAACATTTCATTCCCTATTTCCCTGTTAAGGATCAAATTTCTTCTATCCATGTGTAACAAGATCCATTCGATCACAAGGGATCATTGGGAGTGTGCATGCAGCTCTATGTATCTTGGACCTATTGATATTCATGTAGAATTTCCTATCTTCCAAGGTCTCTAGGAAGTTGTTTTGCTTGAAGTCATCTTCGATGTCCTTCAATGAGACATTCAAATATTTATTAATGATGAAATTTTTGTCTAAAAGAATAGGGACAATTAGCTTAGTAATTTTTACTTCCTCCTTAATATTTTCTTCTATAATTTCCTTTAAAATTCTTTAAACGGTGGTAGGAGTTATTGCGCTAGAAAATGACAAGAGAGTGATGTAATCTATATCCATAGTACTTGCAAGTGGAAATTAACTCATGGTGAACAACAATTAGTTGTAAGAAATTATGTGTCTACCACATGAAAACTATTCACAAGACAATGATTAAGGGTAGAAATGGGAAAGATGCAAATACAATCTTGTCAAAACCAGGACAAGGTGGCTTGATTAGCCACTAGGAGTGCACACTGCATCAAGGAAAATGGAGAGGATGAATTTCAAGAAAAGAATGAGCAGATAAAGCCCAGATGAGAGTTTAGGTTGTGTTATGCACTCTTGGAGAGAGAGAGAAAGAGAGAGCTTGGGCAAACGGAATAGTCACAAAATATAAGGATGGACACACTAATGTTTGAGTGTGTTTGGTATGCCAAACATAGATATTGAGGGTGTAAGGTGCAGTGACAGTGGAAAAAGATGCCCATCTATTGCTTGAAAGTGTGTTATGTGATATCGGAGAGATTGCTTCCTTGTTGGGTGCAGTTTTGATGGAAAAAGGGTCTATAATTTTTGGAAGTTCAATCTCACCAAAATAAAGCTGAATCAATTAATTAAATGTCAACATAGAGTCAAGAACACATTAACAATGAAGGAGGAGGGTTGTAAGTGATTATAGGTTCCATCGAAATCATGACTAGAAGGTGAAAGGTCATGGAATGTGAAGTGTCACTAGAAACACCACTTGTAATAGTAAGAGGACACTTGTAAGAGGATTTATGGATGAAAATGACACTTTAAAAAAAAAAAAAATGAAATGCCTCTAAGGAAATCAAAAGCACCACCAAAAAAAATAAAAGCAAGTAAAATCTAGACATTGCAAAACTTACCAAGAATCCACGCACTTGATACTAAGGTTAGAGAAAAATATCCTTCTAGTAAGAATATGCCCTCAACCCAAAGTGAACAGTGATTATCACAATCAATAACGAGTTGGGAAACTTATGAAATAATTCACATGCAAAGCAAGCTAATGTATGATCGCTACTTATTGATTGATGAGTGAGTTAGTTACATTAACTAGAGAGGGATCCTGTTTTCTAGGAGGTCACTCATCATGCAAGGAAGGAGGGGAACATGCATGAGAAATAAGAGGGCTCACCTTCTATTGACAAGGAGGGTGCTAGTGTTGAGGATAAAGAGGGAAAAGTCACTATTAACAAGTAGTCTTCTCTCCTTGTGTGAAATAAGTGCACTTAACTGAGAGAAAGAAGTGTGCTCCACTGAGAGTTTGAAGTGCATCTCACTCAAGAGGGTGCAATTTTCTCCATTAGTGATTATGTGACTTCTAACTTTAGCAAGTGTGTTTTTTCTTGGAGAAAAACTTGTGCTTTTGTTATTTTCTATGATATGCATGTCAAGTGAAGAAAGATAATGACTAAGTCAAATACAACTCGTTATTTTCATATCTTTAAAAAGATAATAGAAGTGATTCCAAGAATAAGAAGACGACAATTATAAAATTTGACCTAGGTAAAAAAGTGACCCTTAGGCATATATCAAGGAGAATAAAAACATAGAAAAACATGAAAAAATAACAAGGTATTAGAAGATAGCTTGAAATGAAAGTTCATGTAGGCTCCAAAATAGACCAGTGACAATTTTTTCGAGCATCATCGTCACAATGACAACACTTGGACACACAGTAGAATAACTCCATCTTCTCTATTGAGATCTTACCTTTACGTATGCAGTTTCAGTCCTTCAGGAAGTATTGATTCAATTAGTGGATTTCCTCGACTTACCCAATCAACCTAATTACAGATGTAATCTCCTTTATTCCCTTATTTGGTCAAACACATTACAAGAATTATTAAATCTCAATTGGTTCGATCTAGGAGAGGGTAATATAGTAATGGTGAGGTAAAGATAATAAAAGTGTTAGTTTTCATCTCTGTTATTGTTTCGCTGCTAGTAGACCTTTCCAGTACCCTAGTAGAGTCACTACAAGAACAGAAGCATTGCATCACTGCTATTGAGCCTCTTCGTTACCCCAACAAAGTTTCTTTCTTTACCTCCTTGTTTATGAATCCTTTATCTTCTCACCCTTTATTTATTTTCTTAAGTTCATATGTGCTTAAGAACTTATTACTTTTTTGGGGAGGAAGAGGGATCCTATCTTACTAAGAGAAGGATAGGTTGTTCCTTTAGAGACATACATATATACCTTCAATATTTATTTTCTCACTATTAGTTTTCATATTTCCCTTCACTACTTCATTGGATCAGTGAGAGAAAACCATTTGATTAACAAACTCAGTATAGAAATGAAGATCCTAAATAGTTGTTGGAATCATGGTCCTTCTTATGGTTTTCCAGCCAATTGGATCATAGTTTCCATCCATACATCATCAAATTTGAAAGTTATCAAGAGCTAAACAAAGAAAAAAAGTCACATACTAGAAAAGGGTTCCACATCACTATAATTTTCATTTCCCGAAGTTTAGCGAGATCATCTCTAATCTCAAGAAATAAAATTCCATGCATGAACTTTTCAAACAAAGCATGAATAAGGAAAAAGAAATAAGAGAAGCATGAGAAATAAAATAAAAATAAGATAATACAATGTAGCTTACAAAACATATCCTAACCTATGATAAAGGGTATAAAATCGGAACTAAGTAAAATGTCATTTCCAATGAAACCATAGAAGATGTTTTTGACCCTTAAGTTGATGGATATGATCAAGTGAAATAAATAAAACATAATGTGAAATACAAAAGGTAGGAAACCAAGATATCTACACACAAGCACAAAGGTACGAAATGCAGGAAAAATGGTGTAAGGTGAATGATTATTCTATCTGATATTGTTGAGATAGATGAAGATAATAGACACTACAAAAACACCTCTTTGACTCACAATGATACAAAGTTTATTCGAACAAATGAAGGTACTTATTATGATCTATTTAAATCATGACGTATCATCGTTATAACCAATTTGCAATAGGGTCGTCAAAAGAACCAACATGAGAACCTTGCGAAGAAAAATTGATTATGGAAGTATCTACATCATGTGCAAGATCAAAATAATACTGTGAATCACATTTAGAATGGAAACTATTAGTGCTATTCTGTGAACCAATCCTCATGATAAATAAGGGGGAAGGGGCATCAATTCAAAAAGATTTATTATCATTCTACACTCTCTTTATTTCCAATCTGAAGATCAAATATTCAAATGAAGAAGGGTATATCAATTGGATTTTATACATATAATCATAGATTCTATCTTAAGGGAGGGCTAAATAATTCAACATGACGATACGTAAAATCCCTCATGAATGAGTTCACATCCCATGAAAGAATGCTAAAAATGGACTTTTGGTAGAAAACCTTTATCTCGCCAAATTCATAAGTTTCATCTAGGTAGCGAGGATGTGACATAACCATTATTGTAGAGTGAAGTGCGTTGACTTCCCGAAAAGACTCAGAACTTTCAAAATATAGAAACTAAATTTTTTAAAACATGGTCAGTTCTATATCAAAACAACCTCCATTATTTGAATTCACAAAAGAGAGCAAATCAGAGTTACCCAATTCATGGAATGGTTGATTTCCACCAGACATATTAACAAGCTTTTGATAGAAATCATCAATGACTAACATATCATCTTCTTTAAAAACATTGTCTCCTTGTGTTAGATTAACTCATTCACTACCAATATTCTAACACAAGGTATGAGGGGTGCGGTTAGAAACAGCTAAAATGAATTCCTCAATGATTTGATCTAACTCCAATTGAAATTTATTCAAATCTAATTCATCTTGTGAAAACAAAGATTCATCCATAAAACCTGAGGAAGCATCATCATGAATGTCGACATAAATAGAGTGATGAAGGTAATGTTTCTCTATGGGTTCAAGATGTTTAAAGGATTCAAGAATGACATATTGGTTATGAAGAAAAAGAAGAATCATCATCTTGAGAAAGAGAAGAAAATAAAATTGACTCTTCATCACTAGATTCATCTACATTAGGAATATTTTCTGAAATCAAATTCGTGGATTTGATTATCAAATTTCCCATTTTGAATAGGAATGAAACGAGGTACAACGAAAGGAGGCATAAATGGAATAAAAGGATTTGTAGATCCCTCCTACAAAGTTTGAGTTTCTTATTAGAAAGGAGTATCCAGTGGATCCAATTGAAAATACTTCCTTGAAATCCAAACCAAGAACCAAAATTTCTCATCCAAATATTCTAAATTCACATCTCCATTAGGAAACTCATAACAAAAGTGAATAAATAAATCAATGAATTCTTCTAAATATCCATTTTATTCCATCCTAACATGATTAATTTATTACAAATATATTCACAATCATACTTGTCAAAAACATGTTGGACCTCATTAACGAGTTGTGTGAATGAATTGATATAAGTAATAGGTAAATAATAATGTCATTTCTTGGCATGAACTTCAAGATTTTGGGTGAGAAACCCAGCAATAACATCTTGAAAATAAACTCCCCTTGAAAATAATTGAAACAATTCAACCACATAATCAAGGATCATTGTTGGAACCTTTCAATCAAACTTAAAATGTGACATGTTATGTAAGAATTTCTCAAGGATTGAAATATCTAAATACTTAAAAAAAGAAACCCACGATTATGACTTTAGAGGTAGCCATTTAGGATGAGATATTCAAACTTACTTTATGGGCTTGACTTGTCATTTGACCCTCCTTCTAGCACCAGGATGTTGACGATGCCAGATACCATGAACATACAAGGGGTCTCCCTAATGTGAAGTCCCAATTAGACCTCACACCATTTAGTGTATGAGTACCATCTAGATATAAGGTCCATCCACCATTGCATGTGATTCTAAATGAATTAATTGGCCACAAAAGATACACAAGGTATCATGCACGTAACTTTGGGGTAGCAAGTATGTAATATTCAGGTCACACCAAGTGTAAGGTTTGAAAGGAACTTGCACTCAAGAAAAATAACAAAACTAGCCTCTAATAAAAAAGTATAATTAATATCCTAAGAGATACATGCAAGAGAAATTAAGAAGGTTCATTGGTTAACCTACAAATTAGTTCACAAGATAACGATGATCATATAAACACATAACAACACCAATTCAAAAATATTCATAGCTAAAGAAACAAAATATTTCATTATCTTTAGTATGAATAACACAACATATACAACAAACATATAAAGAATAGTCTTACAATATCTATGATACACACATAAAAGAGTCTTGGCTCCAAGGGTTTTTCATAATCATTGAAAGATCAAGTACATTGTTACATTTATGAAACACTAGGTCCAATAATGGAACATGAAGCTACAACTTGCTTCTCCAAATGAATGATCTTCTCCTTATTCACATCTAGAGGAGTCAAAGCTAAATCTCTAAAAGTCCAAGCCCTTTCCTTGAGTTATGAGGGCTTATTCATAACAGATGTTAATGACCTTTGAGCTTCCTCACAACTCTTTTATTTCCACAACCTGTCACCTTTCATGTGACTCTCCATATTCCACATGTGCCTCTTGGAATTCTTTTACATTAGACTTATTATTCATAAAAGACAAACTACATAAAAAATGGTGGTTGTATAGGACAAAAATATAATAAGAAACAACTCCTCATGGGGAAAAGGACAAATCAATAGCTTGAACTATTGAAAAATGTAACTAGGTTATGTCTTCATAAAATGTATTTGTCAAAATAATTTGTATTATTGTTAAAATGACTTACTGAAGCATGGGTTTAATTCTTGGGTCATAATTTGATTACTCGGATTCCCCAATGTGGACTCCTAGCATTAATAAAGAGTCATTAGAGTCATTGTATATTTTATGAGACCCTTCTTGGTCTTTAGAACAATGTAAAAATAATTATTTTTGAGTGAAAGATGAATTATGTAACCTCCACACCAATTTTGCCTCAATAACATCAAGATGGACTCAAGGATGGAAATTTGACCTCATTGGATGGCTATATATACAAAGTAGTTTGAATTCATTTGAGCGTCTCACTCTCTCACACATAGTTCGATATCTGAAGTTAGAAGCTGGGAAAAACTGTGAAGGTGAAGAAGGTGCCTAAAAGGAGTGTGATATGTGTGAAGAAGGAAGAGAAGGACAAAATCAAAGTTTTGGTATCCCTCTCTCTCTCCTGTGGGCTAGTTTAGGAGATCGAAGTCTCCATGTCAATGTTGAAGTTGGTGTTGATGCCGAAAGCTACCAGGTCAAAGCTTCTAGGGTCAAAGTGTTGCTGCTACTAGGTCGAAGTTTCGATTTAAGAAAGAGATTTTGGATCAGTGTGGAGGAGATCTGGTTCTAGGTTGAAGAGTCCCATGTAAAACTAGGTTGAAGGGGTCTTTCCCTCACATAGTGCCTACATATTGTGTCTTGTGTTTTTGTGATATTCATGCACATATAATTGGTTAATTTCTGGATGAGAGATAATATATAAAGTAAGTGAAGGAATCTAACATAATTCACACGTAATTATCAAGAAAGAGAAATCTAACGCTAATTCTACTAGCATTAATTTCAAAACATGGTATTGGATCTAATGTCGAATAAGATTGAAAATCACTTACTTATGTTGAAGGAAATGATTATTCCCTTTATGATAAGAATGGGATTTGATTCTACAAGAATATCGATCAAGAATATTGTCTACTACTTATTCAACAAGGTCAAAATTCAAGGGTTCTTATCTGCACTTACATGATCACATAATTATGATAATGCATGGATCATTGATAGTGGAGCATCAAGGTATATGACATGGGAAATTAAACAACTACAAGCTCTATCAAAGGAACCATAATCCAGTGCATTGAAATTGGGAGACACCAAAAGCTATTTTTTTAGAGGGTTGAGATCAACATATTTGAAGCTCAAGAATTTAGAAAAACTACATTTTAGCAACATACTATATGTTCCAAGCTTGTAAAAACATTTTCTTTCAATTTATTTCTTAGAAAATAAAAGGGGAGAGAGTTTATTTTTTTTCATGGAAAGGTCTTGGTTTAGGGAAATGATTCAAGTATTGATCAAGCTAGGTTTATTGAAGTTCATGAAGGAAGTTTGCATAGATTCATTACACCACCTCCTCAAGCCCTACTTCATATAGAAACATCTCTTATTGAAGTATGGAATAGAATATATGGTCATCTTAACTATAAGGTGATTCACACTCTTAAACATCTAGTTCATGGCATCCCCAATATCAAAGAAGATCATGAAGGAGTTTGCAATGGATGCTCTTTGGGAAAACTTAATATAAAACCATTTTCAAATAGTGAGACAAGGCCTAAAGAAATATTACACCTCATAAATTATGATGTGTGTGGTCCCATGTTTAAAAAATCACTTCGAGGTCATATTTACTATGTAACATGTATTTATGATCACTCTAGAAAGACATGGCTCTACCTTGTCAAGGAAAAGGATGAAGTATTTGAAAATTTCAAAGAGTTTAGATGCGAAGTGGAAACCCTAAATGAAAGAAAAATAAAGACTTTGATATCTAACAATGGTGTGGAATACACTTCTAAAGAATTTATTATATATTGTAAAGAAGCAAGAATTAAGGGGGATCTTAGTTTTCCCTACTATCCGAGAAAAAATGGAGTGGCCAAAAGAAACAATATGACAATTGAAGAATGTGTACAAGTAATGTTCCTTGATTAAGACTTAGAAAAATTTCTATGGGGAGAAGTAGAAATTACAAATGTATATATTGAAAATGGAAGTCCTCATAGAATTCTTGAAAATATGACACCCAAGGAAGCATTCACAGGGAAAAATCCAAGTGTAGAACATCTATGAATCTATGGGAGTCCTTCTTACATCCATACTCGAAGGGACAAAAGAAAGAACCTAGATTCTACGAGAATCAAAGGGATCTCCATTGCCTGTTGTCTCTCCTCAAAGGCATATAGAATCTACATCAAGGAAGGGAGAGCCATTGAAGTAGGAAGGGACATTATATTTGATGAAAATTAAGCCTACAAAAGATCGAAGGATATTCCTATTGATTATGATGACAAAGATATACCTATATTTGAAGAAGAAAAAGTAAAACCCAACGACCCTTTCGAAATTTAAGAAGAAGGACCAAGTGAGACTATTCAGCCCGTGGTCATAACAAACGCAAGGAAGAGGCAAAATTGGTTAAAAGCTACACTTGAAGATGACGAAGGGAATGGAGTTGTGAAAGAATCATTTAGAGAAAGAAAAAGGCCAAAGAGATATTCTAGATATGTTCCATATATGACAAGACTAATTTATGCACAACCATCTAAATTCAGAGAAGATTCTAATCAAGAAGTATTAAAGAAATCTATGCATAAATAATATGAATCCATCATGAATAATGGTGTTTAGGAAATCATTCTTAGACCTAGAAACAAATCGATTTTCACCACAAAATAGATCTAGAAGATTTAACATGTTGTTGATAGAAGCATAAGTACATACAAGGCCAAATTTGTTACAAGGGGTTTCTCTTAAAAGGACGGAATATATTATGAATAAACCTTTGCACCTACTACAAGGTATACCAATATTAGATCATCGGTTTCATTGGTTTCTACAATGGTATGGAATATCCATCAATTGGACATGAAGACAACATTTATGAATGGGACCATGGATAAGGAAGTATAAATTGAGAAACTTGAAGGATTTGAGATGAATGGAAGAGATACCCATGTGTGTACACTCAAGAAGGCCCTATCTGGCTTGAATCAAGTGTGTAGGGAATGGTAAGAAATAATGTATGCACACCTTCTAAGAATTGGGTTCGTGAAGGGTTCCGTTGATCCAAATATCTAGATCAAGGTCATGAATAATGAGCTAGTCATTATTTTATTGTATGTGGATGATATATTCATTATAGGTGTGGAGAGAAGAATACAAGAGTAAAGGAATATGTTGGTAGCTAAATTTCAGATGAAGGATCTAGGACTAATGCAATATTACCTAGGTCTGAAAGTATCGAAAGTACATGGGGAGATATATTTCGGGTAACGAAAGTATATCATAAAATTGTTACAGAAATGTGGGATGATGGATTCGAAGCCCATGACTACTCCTATGATCACCAATCTCAAGAAGTTAAGGATCTGTAACTTGAGACTCATGGATCTTACCTTTTATCATTAGTTTGTAGCTTTTGTGATGTATCTATTAAATACTAGGTTGAATATATGATTTTTTGTGAACATCCTTAGTTACTTTCAGTTGGAGCCACATAATGATCACTTGATAGTTTCCAAGAATATATTGAGATATCTTCATGGAATGATACATCACTGCATGGGGTATAATAGCAAGGAAGTCAAGTTGATTAGATTCACAAATTATGATTGCGGTGGCAATGAGATAATTGGAAGAAGAGCTACTAGTGGATGATTTAGTTTAAGATCTACCATGATCTCATGTATGAGTAAAAACAAAGATATCATTTCTTTGAGTAGTGGTGAAGCAGAGTACGTGGATGCATGCGAAGTGGGAAATGAGGTTGTGTGGTTGAGGAAGCTTATGAAATATTTGTTCTAGAAGCCTCTAGATCCTATTGTGATTAATTGTGATAGTCAAAATTTTATCAAGATTTTTGGATATCTCATGTTTCATGCTAAAAAGAAGAATACCAACAATAAGTTCCACTATATTAGGAACTTAGTGTAGGATGGGATTTGGAAGCTATACTATGTACCAACATATTATTAGGTACTTGATATACTAACAAAGTCTCCTCCTAATAATAAGTTTGAATATCTTAGAATCATGCTTGGTTTAATTGATATTGTTGATGATGATAAAAGTTTCGAAGAGATTTGTTGAGGCCTTGTTTGGAAGACACGTTTCCTGAGGGGACATCTGGCCAAAACTATGTGTTGATGTATGGTTCCTGAGGTAGGGAGGCTAGCACTGGTCATGGATATCTGACCTCAGATACACACCTATATCCATCAGTTGATGTTTAGGATGCAAGCCTCATGGTAGCTAGAGAAGATGAGATCTTTATTCCATCTTAGTCCCACTTGGATATATTTCCTTGGTCGGGAATCTTGTATGTCACATTGCAGTTCATAAACTATTGAGAGACCTTCTATATATTACCATGGTCAGGAATCCAGTCTATGGAATTATGGTTCCTAAACTCTTCATAGTTCATACAGTTTGAAAGCTTATGTATAAACACCTCCATAGTTAAGAGGGACTATTGAAAAATGTAACTAGGTTCAGCGTTCATAAAATGTGTTTGTCAATTTTTTTTTATTATTTTTACAATGACTTATTAAATCATGGGTTTCATGCTTGGCTCACCATTTTATTAGTCAAAGTCCCCATTGTGGACTCTGAGGATTAATAAGGAGTCATTACATTCATTGTATATTTTATAAGATTCTTCTTGGGCTTTTGAACAATGTAAAAATAATTTTTTTAGTCAAAGATGAATTATGTAACCTCCACATCAAATCAGACTCAAGGAAGGAAATTTGACCTCATTGGAAGGCTATATAAACAAGTGAGTTAGAATTCATTTGAGCATCTCACTCTCTCAAACATAGTTTGATATCTGAAGCTCGAATCTCGGAAAAAGTGAAGAGGTGAAGCCTCCACATCAAATCAGACTCAAGGAAGGAAATGCGACCTCATTGGAAGGCTATATAAACAAGTGAGTTCAAATTCATTTGAGCATCTCACTCTCTCAAACATAGCTTGATATCTGAAGCTCGAAGCTTAGAAAAATTGAAAAGGTGAAGAAGGAGGCTGAAAGGAGTGTGATTTTGGTCAAGAAGGAAGGGCAGAAGAAAATGGAAGTTTTGGTATCTCTCTCTCTCTCTCTGTCTCTCTCTGTCTCTCTCTCTCTCTCTCTCTCTCTCTCTCTGTGTGTGTAGATATTGTTAGGGTCGAATTAGTCTCCTTTTCAAAGTCAAAGTTGTTTTTGATGCTCGAAGCCGCCATGTAGATATTGTTAGGGTCGAATTACTCTCTCTCTCTCGCTCTCTCTCTCTCTCTCTCTCTCTCTTGTGGGATGTGGTCTAGTTTAGGAGATCGAAATCTCCTTTTCAAAGTCAAAGTTGTTGTTGATGCTCAAAGTTGCCACAAAAACATTGTTAGGGTTGAATTACTATTGCTACTAGGTCAAAGGTTTGATAAAAAAAGTAGAGGTTGGCTTGGTGTGGAGGAGGTCTGAGTCTAGGTTGAAGAGTATCAAGGAAAACTATTGAAGGAAGAGACTTTTGACCAAGTTTTCTCCTAGATAGGGGTTCTGCTGTGGTAGCATACCTATATCTTGTTTCTTTTACATTTGTGATATTCATACACACATAATTTGGTAATTTATTGATGAAATATAATATAAGAAATAAGTAAAAGAAGTCAACATAATTAACAAGTAATTAGCAAGAAACATAAATCTAACCCTAATTCTACTAGCATTGATTTCTCAAAATTAACATGGAGTTCACTTCTGATGTAGGAGTGTCATGCTTTGAAATTTGTTGTGACAACTTTAACTAAGATTGTCAGCCATGCAACATTTCAAATCTTCACGTCCAAATAATCTCATAATATTGATTCAGATGTTAATTATCGATGAGTATAATTTCATGTGAACTTTAGTTTCCCTAATTACATGGTATAAAATTGTGTTCTTGGTGATATCCATGCCTTCATGATATGTTTCTTGCTTGATTTTCTTTATAAAATCCTTTATCTACCGCATGATGACATCCTTGCCTATTATTTCTCCTAGAGAACCCACAAAGGGTAGTTTATGTCTCATTTCGAGGGACTCTAAGCCATTATGTGGTTGGACATAAGTTGTTATGGTGTTGGTTTTTTGTTCGCTAAGGTGGGTGTAATTCTGAGTATGAAGCCTTAGTTGTGCTCTATCCACATTGGCTTCAACCAGGTCTTTCTTTGCCAACTTCTCAGAAGAATTAGGATACTTGACTCCCTAATCCTACATCAAATCTGCAACTAGGCTTGTAATGTTTAGAGGATTTAAGATCTCTTGAAATTTCTTCCAACTTTGGAGTAGGGGTGCCATGGACTCATGCAAGAGAATCATCTCATTGTATAGTTTATTTATGCTGTATTTCATAAACTTTAATTCTTCAAATATAGCTAACCATAGGTCTGTCATGTTGATACTAGTATAATACAACCATTGGTTCTCAGTGCCAAGGTGATCAACCTCTGATTTTTTGGTAGTTATCTCTTTCCACAATCGTGCATTGTCACTCATAAGATACTCTATTTTATCTTATGCTACTATTGCAAAATCCAAATTTTTTTCCATCACTACTCAAGGATTTCTCTTGGCATTAGATGATATCATCTTCTTAGTGGATATGTAGGCTCGATGAATAAGATCATTTGTAAAGTACCTTAACCTATATTGTACAATCCTCTTATTTAGTTTATCTAATTTAAAATTACACATCCATAACCCTCTCATCGGGTGGAGGAATAATTCCCATTTCGCTAAATGGGAGGTGGCCACTAGTGAGAGGATTTTATGACTATGGGTGGTGCTCATCTATAATTCATTCAATAATATCCTCCTCCTCCAACTCTTCTTCCATTTCAAGAGCCATATATTTTTCCTGAATTATCTATGTGACTTCTACCTCTTATTGATTCCTCATTTATTCTTACAATAACCACTTATGTTTTTTTTCCATAAGGAAAAATGGTAATTTCTTGATAAAGAGAAAATGAAAAAACATAGAATCCTATCCCAATCCTTTTTCCTAACTATTCTCTCATATTCTTAAATAAAATAATATTTACATAACTTCACTTTCGAGAAAGAAAGATTGCAGAAATAAAATCACAGTTGCAGGTACTGGAAGAATGGCTACAAGTGTGGGAAAATCGGAAAGGAAAATGGATCTTTCCACTGAAGGGAAAGAGAGTGATTTGGCGACAATTGTAGAGGAGGTTGAGACAATTTCTGATTGCCTTGTTGAAAAAGGGACTTAGAGTTCTTGCGCGAGAGTTGGAGTTTGAAAATCCCACATGCAGATCTATTAAAAGGAAAGTGCTGAAGAAAGCAGTCAAGACTAAAAAGTCTTGTAGTTTTAAAACTGATAAATTGTTTTATGTTTGCAGGTGTAGAGAAGGATTCCATTGATGAAACACAGGAGGAGATTATTGATGATTTCTTGAGTTATTGGGTAGATCCGGATCAGCTGGATAATGTGAACTCTTGTGCTGACAATTGTGATGTGATTAAAGGTGATGATGATATGCTTCAGCGATGCTACAAAGAAATTGCATTGTTAGAATACTGGTTGGAGAATCCAGAGTATGACAAGGAGATTGCAGAAAAGAGAGGCCAGTGCAGTGAACAAGAGAAAAAAGTTGCAGATGAAATTGCAGGTGATGAGAAAAAGAATGTTGCAGAGGGACAGGAATTTTGGGAGGTAGCAGCATCCATAGTGACAACTAAGACAACACTATCAACAGAAGAGGCACTGAAGCCTTCTACTTTTTATTCTAACAATTGTTTTGTGAGTATAGGTCTTACTGGAGATGCTGAAGAAAATCTGTTAGACAGAGAAATTGAAGCGATGAGGCGGATGATGGTGAAAGAATCTCGGAAGAGACCAGCACCAGTCAAACAATGGAGAAGCAGCAAAAGGAAAACTACAGAAGATTGCGAGAGTGCAACTAGTGGAGCGATGCAACATAAAGTGTGGAGACCTGGAGAAGAACAACAGACAGAAGCAGTGGAAAATGGGATGTTGCAACACAAGATATGGGATCCAGGCATACACAGATCCAAACACATGATCAGGAGATCATGATTAATTTTAAGGTTGGGTGTATGATGCAGGAGCATCAAGACCATCCTCATTTGTAAATATGGAATAAAGAGGGGGTGCGATAATTTTAAACATTTTGTTGTTTTAGAAAGTGAAGTTATGTAAATATTCTTTTATTTAAGAATATGAGAGAATAGTTAGGAAAAGGGATTGGGATAGGATTCTATGTTTTTTCAGTTAAAATTAGAAAAAAAATAGGAAATAAAGCTTCAAGCTTTAAATCATTGTGTAAAGAGGGAAAAATCCTGCTTTTTCTATTAGATAAGGGCTGATCTATTCCTTATGTATGTATCTGTTATTATTATAAATAAAGAGGCAGCTGAGCTCTCAAGAGACAGAGAGAGAGAGGGTGGTTGATAATAGCTTGAATAGCCAAGGCTGTTAGTTCTCTGGCAAACTGTAAGGGCCACAAATGTTGGATATCCAGCCAAAGAGAAGGTTGTAAGTGACCTCTTTTTATTTATGTGAAACTATGCTTAAGATATATATATCATTGATTGAGAGACTTATGGAGTTTAATGGCATTATGGTTATCGAGTAAAATTTGTGTAATCCAGTGATGTTGAAAGTGTATGAATGTGTTAATTAATTATAATCTATTGAGGGTGGTAGTATTACCTTGAAAATTTGTCAGTGGGGCGTTTTTAGCTGTGTGAAATGTTTGTCGGTATGGTTAAATGATAATTTTCATATGTAATGCATAAGTAGGATATGGCTAGGGGCGGCACTCTGTTTTGAATTAAAAGAAATCAAACTCCACAAGATACAAATCGTAATTGTGATAAGTAAAGGAAGGACAGTGGAGTTCCGAGTATGTGGGATTTCTTTCCACAGCTATCGTTCAAAGCGATTGACAATATAAAGTTAGATACAGCTCGACCTCCAAAAATTCAAAGAGAAAGGTCACCACGCTGTGCGTGAAAGAACGCTTCATCTCATAAGCAGACGGACGTATTGAACAAACCTCCCACGTGCAATGTCTGGCAACAGTGACAATAGTGCAATGGTTTGAATTGATGAGTTCAACTTGACCTGGACTTGCGAGCAGAGCATACCTCTCAGCGAGAATACTGCAAGCCGTTGTTCGTGTTAAGTGGACGCTGTCAATCCAATTAAGTTTTATGATAAGCAGGAGACTAATAAGAGGGCGCATAAATTATTTGATACATTGTTTATTTAAATTCATATTATGATTGTGAGTAAAACTATGAAATGACATGCCATAGGCATGGTCCAGCAATTGAAGGTCAAATGTGGAACGTTGGTTACAAGCCACAGGCACAGCCTTGAAATAAATCAATTGTCAATCACTGTAAATGTTGAAGTGCAGACATGGGCAAATTAACGCAGTTTCAGAGCTACCTGCGATTGATGCGCTTGTTGTGCCATGTATGAATTTTGGGGGGAGCGAAAGTCGAATTATGTGTGATATATATATATATATATATTGGATGCTTGTTTTGTCGACAGGGGTTGGTATTACGCCCTGGGTTAAGTGCATGACCGAATTCAATTGTCTTGCAGTTTTACAACTGCTTTCTGCATCAAAAAGGAAAGAAAGGATTTTGTGGAGATAGAAATCAACAACGTTCCTGCTATTTTATAAACAAAGTGACATATTATGAAATCAGCAGCTTGAAGGGCGATTAATAAAATATCGGGTGATTGTTAGGTAAGGTTGGGGAGAAGGTAGCGAAGCGCCATTCTAGAAGGAGATGATACAGTTGATGCCAATGTGAAAAACGCCTTTGTGAAAATTTCTCGAGAGATTAAAGACCCAGGGCATTGCGGGGTAGAGTAGTTGACCCTGCATCATTAAGGGATATTACCAACAACTAGATTTAATCACTAGCATATATGTTGAAAAGAATAAGATTATTATTTTAATATAGTGGGATATTAGGGATAATAATATAAAATCCAATGGGATATAAAAAAGGAATCTTAGTTCTATATGAAAATATATACATGCTAGAAGAATTTCATAAATACATCTTGCAAAATAGATGATTTGGTGCTCTACATTATTTTTAAAAATATTTGGGATCCTTTAACTTGTTGTAATAATTTATAAACCATGTTTATTTACATATCTAAAAAATGTAATTTTCCTAAACATCCAATGCAAAAATATAGATATTATTTTCTTTATAAAGGAAAAAATCAAAAAGTATACAAAAGTAAAAGAGTATCTATCATAGTTATGTATAAAATAGATACGTTATTATAGCTTATAACAAAGATATTTTAATATTTGTGGTGTTTACAACAAAATTATTTAAGATAATAAGGATTTTGAAACCATAAATTAATATGATAACTTAGAGAAAATTCATAAAACAAAACAAAATATGAAGAAATCAACTCTAAAAAAACAATTATAACCCCTAACAAACCCAAAATTAACATGCCTCATTTTTTATAGGTTATCTCACAATTTTTTTAAGGTAAGAATGAGTACTATTTCATTAAATCTGAGCCTAGTGAGTGCAACAAAGATTTACATTACTAAAGAAATTTTGAACTTAGTGACTAGCATGGGTTTGTTGTATCAATGTCTAGCTTACATCCAAAACTTCAAGAATGACAAGTAATATTATTATACTATTGTTATATATCCAACAATATTTAGACAAAATAACTAAGCATTTAAACAGAGTCATATATTAACTTAATCAAGAGGGTTTTTTTTAAGACTCAAATAGATTTCTAGGTTCAATTCTACCAAAGGGTTGTTCAACTCACTCTTATGTAGCTAAAGATTTTCCATGATGCTGCCAAGTTCCTCCACTTAATTGTCCAAGAAAGAAATCATATGATGCTGACCCTTCACACAATCTAGTGTGATTATTTTAGAGAAACATATATAGGTCATATATCTCTACCCTCATCTCTAAATGTTTCATTCTTCCCTCATCTCTAAATGTTTCATTCTATAATGATCACATAAGAAGTCAAGGAAGTAGGGGCTAGAATCTACTGAGCAACCATTTGATTTGATCCTTTTACATTCCCTTCAGTAGCCACATTCACATTGAGTGCATTGTTGTTGATGACTCCATGACCCTATCACCATGTCAACCAGATCCATTTGGAGAAGAGAGATACCCACATAAGAGGGAAGAAGATGCACTCTACCACATCAAAGGATGACATCTTCTTTTGCAAGGAAATTGATAGTATAGCACAAACCCCTTCCTTTCCTGAATGATTGAAATACTATAGGAGAGACTAAACCACATGAGTCCCATGAAGGTTTGACCCTTAGGTGAAATTCACTACCAAACATCCTCTTCCTTCTAGAGGGATCAACTCCTTTGAGATTGACAACCCACTACAAGGCTCCTAGTTGCTTGGGAGTAGACTGCTCCAAACCTATAGAATGAAGCAAGCCATGTATCATGATCGGAGGAAATGCTTATGAGCATGGATTGCCTCTCCAAAATTACTAGGGTTTCAATGCAATTTCAACATGGTTGTGTTGTGTGAATTGACCTTTACTTCATGCATGCTAGCCTTCATATGAATAACCATCTAATCCTTTCACTGGAGATTAAATACCACACCTTGGTTAAGCTACAACAACCTTGCATAAATCTAAAAATTGATGACATCACATGGGAGCAAACACCTTGGATTGATCATGGAATAATTATTAGACTTTAAGCATAAATGATTTTGCCAGGGAAGAAGGTGCAGAAGCAGTGGGGCCTATGAGGGGAAAGATGACAGTGAAGAGAGTTTACTCATTAATTTCATATTGACACGGGTTCTATTATGTAGAGTGGAGGAATAATGGATAAGAATAGATAACATCAAGGGATAGGGATTTCATCCACCTCACCATTCATGTTAATTTTATCTTCATCCAACAAATAGGGTTTATTGGTAGTTATTTTGTCTAGATGGTTATTGAGGGTCCTTAGAATGTGGAAGGGTTCCCAAGTAGAGGAGGATAAGATCCATTTGATTTGATCAAGTAACAATCTTAGCAAATTGTGTCTAGGGAGAGAGTCTGTTTTCAATAGTAGAATTACAAAAATGGAGTCTCCCACGAAGAAGATGCCCTTGATTCCTCTTTCTTTTAGCTAAAAGAATACCAAAATATTCCATAAGCTTTCGCTTTATTGTTGGTTGTCCTACCCAATCCCCAAGCATACTTATTAACAATTATTCCGTCAAGATTGGAGAGAATCCCTCCTTGTCCACCCACTCTCTAATCCTTCCTTGTGCACCCACCCCTATATGTTATTGGTCATTTACAAACTATAACACACCCACTATTAATTGTATCCATTGTTATTAACTATTTGACATATAATAAGTATGAAAATAATTTAATTATCTTTATCTTATACTATAAGCCTAAGCAAGAAAATAATAACATTTTGTTAATAGAAAAACAATTATTTTAAACATTATCTTATTATAAAGAAAACATATAATTATAATTATACAAAATTGTTTTCT
>APFE031208230.1:148453-193356 GCA_000404065.3 Pinus taeda
AAAATATATATCTAAAGAACTTCTATAAATATGGCTAAATATATAAAATTTGCAATTCAAGCATTATTGTCACGTGTCTTTTTTTTAACTCTTTTTCCTAACAAGACTATATGTATATGGCATTCACTTAAACTACCGTTATGAAAAAACAATATAGATATGAGTTACAGTAAATAAATTATTTCTACCCATTTTTCTTTCGCACCAACAAAAATCCTAACAAAGACCTATTAGCACAACCACGACTTTTCAAATAATACGCAAATAAAGTCAATAATATTCTGTTCAACCTTCAGGAATTTATGAGTAGTTTCAATTTGCTTGATTTCTTAGGCACGGATTTTATGTTTGCACAGTTTGTATTTGGAGTTGTTAATGTAGCCACATTGCTGGACACCTGGAGAGACTCAGGTACCATTGGGAAACTGGGAGCACCACTATTATCTACCTCATCTATCTTATCTACCTCATCTATCTTATTATTGGTTGGTTGCCCATGTTGGATTTTCTGATTAATATCATTTAGCGCACTCTTGAGTAGATTATTGTACTCCTAAAGAGGCTCATCTATGAGGACAAACTCGGAATAATGTTTTTTTCACCACCTGACTTATCACTGCCTAGTTGGCCATGCTAAATCTGATCATTAATATCCTTCACACTCTGATGGTGAATCTAGTGATTAATAGCATTCACACTCTCTTGTTGATCAACACATCTTTCTCTTCTTATTTGACTAGCTCTTGCATTAGCAGCTCTAAGGCTACCTGCAGCAAGCGTTGCTTTACTTTCACTGGTACATTAGCAATTGAATATGCTATCCCTACAGGGACTAAGATTGAAATGTTTGGGTCATGGAAGCAAGACACGGTGGACATTGATGTTATAGAGGGATCTATAATAATTTAATAATTTGATACAATTATCTGAACAAATTCTATTTCTTTATTTTTTTATTTTCTTGAGAGTATTAGTTAATCTTAAGTTATTCTTATTATTATTTTTTTTCAAATGATCATAAATAATAAGAGTAAATAACATCATATAATAATACAAAAACACCAGAATTTTATGCCTAGCCTAAACTATTGGTTTCCTATGAAGGATCTGCTACTTAATATCTTTTTGTGCAATGTTTCTCAGATTGGTGCACTCTTGAAGAGACCCATCTATCAACAACAAATTGGAAACAGTACTATCTAATGCACCTGACTTACCAGACTTACCACTAGATGGTTGGCCATGTTGACTTTGGTGTTTTAGAGGATTCACACTCTCTTGTTCATCAACATGTAATTTTCGTGCTAATTGATGCCCTCCAGCATTAGCTGCTCTAAGCCTACCTGCAGCACTGGCAACCTCCTTTATGGGTTGCTTTGTTGGCATGGGTATGTAATCAACATTAGGACTAGAATCAGACATGCCTGCCAGGACCAATATTACAGAGTTCCATCACTGAAATGAGTGCCAGTTAATTTACCCATTTCTAGGGCCGTCAGTTAGAAATAAAAAAACAAAAAGAAAAAGCTTTGCAAAATTAATACATACTTTTAGATAGAGTAATGTGAAATCCTTTAGTTATGGAAAGAAGATCGTGGTAGGTATTTGACCTTTATGCGTTGCTTTGTTGGCATGGGTATGTAATCAACATTAGGATTGGAATTAGACATACCTGCGAGGACCAAGATTAAAGAGTTCCATCACTGAAATGAGTGCTCGTTAATTTACCCATTTCTAGGGCCATCAGTCCGAAATAAAAAAACAAAAAGAAAAAGCTTTGCAAAATTAATACATACTTTTATATAGAGTAATATGAAATCGTTTAGTTGTGGAAACAAGATGGTGGTGGGTATTTGATGATATAGAAAGTTTTATAATTTATTTCATGACATAGAGGAGTTAATAATTTTGTACAACTGCTGCAACAAATTTTATTTCTTTATTTTTTAATTTTTTCAGAACATTAGTTAATCTTAAGTTATTCTTATTTTTCTTCTGGAGATTATCATAAATAATAGTTAATAAACAACACCATACAACAATGCATAAAAATAAAATAGAAGACACAAAAAAATTTAGGTGTAAAACCCTTTTAGAGTGGAATGCTTGCAAGTAATGGTCTACTCCTTCTCCTTGTTCAAAGAAACTTGTTTACATCAAGATTTTAGGAAAGACTAGTCAACCCCTAATTCACAAGCTACAATTTGTAAGACTCTACTAGACCATACTATCCTATTGCGACTAGAAAAATGCCCCCAAACCTTGTGTATCAAGCCATAGATGAAGCCACAACCTCAACACTATATTTACCCATTATTGTTGGGAATCATACTTAAATGCCCTTGCCATGTTAATATAATACTCTTCTATGAATACCTAAAATCTTTTAATTCCTTTTAAGTGAAATTTTTTGTAATGCTCTTCCATGAATATCTAGAATATTCACAAGTATATATAAAAACACAAGGAAAGGCTAATGTTTGAACCATGCATACCTATATTGGAAGACGTCAATGAAGCTGAAGCAGTGCTAATGTTGGTAGTCCGCATTGCAGGAGAAACTTCCAATCCTTGATCCTTCAGGCAATGAGGTTGGAATCCTTTAATTCCCGACCATTGTTACCCACAGCAATAAGAGGCACTATGGTTCCTGCAGCCTTGATGGCAGGGGTGCAGGCTTTAATGATAATCTCTCTAATTTGACAGCAATCTCCTGAATTTCTGCCTCAATTTCCTTTATATTATCTTTGAAAGTATGAGTCATTAACTAATAGCTTCCTTCCTTTTCTTTAACGGGCCACAACCTTTCTAAGTTATAATCAAGGCATCAAACTTAAAAATTTTGCACATGCCTTACAAGGAAACTATGTATTTATAATTATTGGCGACCTTCCAAGAATTGATTTGCTACAAACTATGCAAACACAATACATTAGAGACCCACGACGCTCCTCTTTCAATACCAATAGAATGCTCAAAGATCGATGTCGTTTTGGCATCATGCGCTCATGCCAGCTGAGGTAATGGACGACGAAACACGGATGCAAATAAGTTTGGATCATACCCTTACCGTACTATGGCTTTAATTCTACTTACTGTCGAACAAATCAAATCCAAGAACAATAGAAATGACAAAAATTCTAAAGCGTGGGAAGCTTATTTCTCTGCTAAAGAATTCAGGGCCGGAAAATATGGTTCCAATTGGCCTCCATAGAATCGAACTTAAGGAGAACCTACTACGCACATTCAACATATAATGTTGTATGACTCTTATTAAATCTGGAAATTACGCCGTTTTGAAACTATATTGCCTTCTGCCCTCTCCTCGCACATACAGCCACGTTACAACTCAGGATCCAACCAAACAAATTTGGGAGTAGTCATTCAGGTAAGGCATATAAAGGTTCACGCTTTTTATTGCTGGAGAATACGGTTATACCTCGCCACTGTCACTTTGGTTGGATTGATACACAAATCTTTATGTATTATATGCAATTCATTTCGCCCACGCTTAACAAAGTATTCATACTCAGTCTTTATATATATATCGCCTGCAATCGGTACCACCACCGGTATTAATACACAGGTTTTATATTTATCCACGCTTTTGTTGCGGTATTAATACATAGGGTTATATATATCATACACAGACAGCTACGCCATGTGAAATCTACCGAAATTTCCCAACTTTTTTAGTGACTTAAACTATCCATCAACAATATAATATTCAGTTCATTACATGAGAAAGTTCATAAAAAAAACACTGGCATCGCCTCCCCTCACCTTACCGGCCAATCCATATTTTATTCATAATGGATAACCTTATTTATTACGAAAGTAGTTTTTTTACATAATAATTTAAGGCTTTTACAATTTGTCTATCTTATGAAAAGATAGAAAGTTTTATTCTTCACTCTTATCCTACTTTTAAAAAAAAGATAACATGTTTTATTTTCATCCTATTTTTAACTCGAAAAGCATAGAAACTGCAGGCTTTTTCCTCTGAGTCACCTGCTCGTGCATCAAACTCCCAAGGTTGCAAATGATCATGATCTCCTCATCATGCTTTTTAAATCTTGTCCGCCTGGATTCCACACTTTGTTCTGCAAGTCATCATGTGCTATTGCTTGCTGCTTTTCTCCACATCTCCATATTTTATGGTGTCTTGCTCCACTAGCTGCACTTTCATAATCTGTCATTCTACTACCTCCCTTCTTTGCTGATGTCTTCCGTTGAGACACTTTCAACATGATTCTTCTAATTAACTCAATTTTCTTGTCCAATAAATCTTCAAACTGTTGATTTCTTGTTGCTTGCTGAGCTAAGACAGCTTGCTCAGTCTGTACTATCACTCGCTGATTTCTTGCTTCTACACTTGTTTCTGTTCTGACTGCCACCCGATCATCCATACCCTCTTGTCTTATGGAACATAAAACTCCTTCTCTCCTCAACTGAGTCAAATGTTCTGCACCAATACCTGCATTCACAAAACACTTGTTAAAATAAAATTCATAAGGCCTAAGTGCCTTACTTCCCATTGCCAGTATTTTAGTATACTGATCCCAATCATTCTTGACATTATCACCCCGTCGATCCTCAACATCATCTTCTTCGAGAATGCCTCTGTATTCTGGTTCATAAAAATGAACCTCTTTATTTTCATTCATCTTTGTCTTTATATTCTGAATATTTATCCTCTGTACTTCTAGTCTCTTCTCTAGAACACTTTCTGTGCAATCTTCAATACTTTTCACAAGCCAAGCTTCCTATTTTTACCATCTCATGACCTGCATTCATGCACAACTTGTCAGTTCGAAAACTACAAGTTTTAACAGTCTCACTTGTCGGTTCAAATACCAGCTCTTCTAGCTGATCCTCTTCTTCATTCACATGAACTTTCTCTTGTACTGCAACAACAAAAGCATTACTGCTTTCTTCTTCAAAGTACTTATCCCCTGAAAGATTCTTTTCCATGTTTGTGACAGCTTCACAAGATTGTGCATCCTTCTCAACACCTGTAATCACATCGCAATTCTCAGCTATACAAATATAGGAATTCACAGTATCCAACTGATCCGGATTTACCCAATAACTAAAGGGATCATCAATGATCTTCTCCTCTGCTTCACCAATGGAGACCTCCTCTTCGAACTC
This sequence comes from Pinus taeda, assembly GCA_000404065.3. Classification (NCBI taxonomy): domain Eukaryota; kingdom Viridiplantae; phylum Streptophyta; class Pinopsida; order Pinales; family Pinaceae; genus Pinus; species Pinus taeda. Next base: position 153,608 of record APFE031208230.1, read on the forward strand.
ATCTTTTTTGAGTTCTTCCCATCTCAACTGTATGTGCACTATCTGCTCCATGTATTCCTTTCTTCCAAATAACATAGTTTTTGGATCAGTCTTCTGTCCTGGTCCATCTTCTTCTTGCAAAGGCAACAATGTGTGATTGACACCATCCTTTCCAAACTTGTAGGTGTTTCTCTTCACATCATGTATCGCTGCTCTGTCATATTGCCAAGGTCTTCCAAGCAATATGTGACACACGTCCATAGGCATCACATCACAAACAATTTTATCTTTGTACTTGCCCACTTGAAATTCCACTTCACACTGTTCACTTACCAGCAGTTGATGTCCCTTTTTCAACCATGACACTTTATAAGGTGTTGGGTGCTTCATTGTCTTCAGCTTCAATTTCTCCACTAGTTCTATAGAAACCAAATTATCAGTGCTGCCACTATCAATGATCATATGACAACATTTCCCTTGGACATTGCACACTGTCCTAAATAAAGTCTTCCTTTGTGGAGGTTCAGCCATCTCCTTTGTTGGCTTAAGCAGAATTTTATGAAGTATTAGAGATTCTCCTCTTTCTGGTGTATTTACTTCTTCTGTTACTGTTGCCACTGGTGCTTCTTCCTTAGTTGGAGCAACAATTGCATTCCTCTGCTTTATTTCTGCATTCTATGGGCACTCAAAAGCTCTATGTCCCAGCTTATTACATCTGTAACATCTTATTTCTCTGCCTCCTCGTCTGCCTCCTGTTCCTCTAGAAAAAATCCCTCTGCATCTTGCATCACCTCCTGTGGGTGCATGTTGGGTTGAGCTACTGCTAGCCCCTTCTGTAGGTGTTGTAGATCTTCCACTACCAACCTTGACTTTCTTTTCCTCTGAAAGTCCCTGTCCCTCTAGCAGACTGCTTCCTCATGAGCTTTTCCTCAGCTTTCAGCGCTATCTGATAAGCTTCCTCTACTGTTTTAGGATACAGCAGACTTATCTCATCCTGAATGTCCATCCTGAGGCCATTCATATATCTAGCCACCCTCTCATCTGTCTTTTGGACATCTCCAGCTCTTATGCTCACCTTATAAAACTCTTATGTATATTCTTTCACCGTTAAAGCTCTATGTCTAAGATTTTGCATTTGTCTAAATAATGTTTGCTCATAATTACTGGGCAAAAAATTACCCTTTAACTTTGCTACCATTCTGCTCCAATTCTTGATTGGCTTCTTACCCAATCTCCTCCTTTCTGCCTGCACACCATCCCACCAGAGCGCTGCATGGCCTATTAACTTGGTGACAACAAACTTTACTTTCTTCTCATCTTCCATTTCCTCATAATCGAAGAATTTCTCCATGCTATTAATCTAGTCGATCAATTCTTCTGGATTTAGTCCTCCTTGGTATACCGGTACTAATTGGTTCCATGGCATGGCTATGGATTTCAACACTCACTGAAAGAACCTCATCTCAGGAGTAACCTATACAGCTTCCTCCTCTGTAGCTTCAACTTTGGGCTCACTGACATCTCCATCATCTACGTTCCTGTCTGAGGTTAATGCATCCAATCTAGGTCGCAGCTCTTATATGCATTCCATTATTTTAGCGTTTGCAACAGACCGTCCTCTTCCACCACATCCTCGTCCTATTCCAATTCCAAAAGCCATCCTTCTCCTGCTCCTGAGATTCAATTCTATGTCAGTTGATGGCTCTGATACCACTAATGATGGTGGGGGTGCAGGCTCTAATGATAGTCTCTCTAATTTGACAGCAATCTCCCGAATCTCTGCCTCAATTTCCTTTATATTATCTCCGGAAGTATCAGTCATTAACTCATAGCTTCCTTCCTTTTCTTTAACGGGCCACAACCTTTCTAAGTTATAATCAAGGCATCAAACTTAAAATTTTTATGCATGCCTTACAAGGAAACTATATATTTATAATTATTGGCGACCTTTCAAGAATTGATTTGCTACAAACTATGCAAACACAATGCATTAGAGACCCACGACACTCCCCTTTCAATACCAATAGAATGCTCAGAGATCGATGTCGTTCTGACGTCATGCGCTCATGCCGGTTGAGGTAATGGACGATGAAACGATGATGAAAATAAGTTTGGATCATTCTCCTACCGTACTATGGCTTTCATTCTACTTACGGTCGAACAAATCAAATCCAAGAAAATAGCAATGACAAAAATTCTAAAGCGTGGGAAGCTTATTGCTCTGCTAAAGAATTCAGGGCTGGAAAAGATGGTTCCAATTGGCCTCCATAGAATCGAACTGAAGGAGAACCTACTATGCACACTCAACATATAATGTTGTATCACTCTTATTAAATGTGGAAATTACGCCGTTTTGAAACTATACCACCTTCTGCCCTCTCCACGCACATACAGCCACGCTATAACTCAGGATCCAACTAAAGAATTTGGGAGTAGTCGTTCAAGTAAGTCATATAAACATTCAAGCTTTTTATTGCTGGAGAATACGCTTATACCTCGCCACCGTCACTCGATTGGATTGATACATAGGTCTTTATGTATTATATGCAATTCATTTCGCCCACGCTTAACAAAGTATTCATACTCAGTCTTTATATATATATATCACCTGCAATTTGTAGCACCACCGGTATTAATACACAGGTTTTATATTTATCCACGCTTCCACTGTGGTATTAATACATATGATTATATATATCATACACATACAGCTGTGCCATGTGAAATCTGCTGAAATTTCCCAACCTTTTCAGTGACTTAAACTATCCATCAACAATATAATATTCAGTTCATTACATGAGAGAGTTCATAAAAAAAACATTGGCATCGCCTCCCCTCAGCTTAGTAGCCAATCCATCTTTTATTCATAATGGATAACCTTATTTAGTACAAAAGCAGTGTTTTTACATAATAATTTAAGGCTTTTACAATTTGTCTATCTTATGAAAAGTTAGCAAGTTTTATTCTTCACCCTTATTCCACTTTTTAAAAAAATATAGCATGTTTTATTTTTATCCTATTTTTAACTGGAAAAACATAGAAACTGCAGGCTTTTTCCTCTGAGTCGCCTGCTCCTGCATCAAGCCTTCCAGGCTATAGACTTAATGTTCTTGGTAGTTTGAGAAGGAGAACAGATCTGTAATATGCTTTTGATGTGAGCAGAATACTCTTGAAAGTTCAAACGATTAGCAGGTGAGTCTCCCTTTAAGAACAGAAAGGCTGCGTCGAACACAATGATAGCCATCTCTGCTCTCGAAAACATTCCCATATGGACCCAATTTTCCTTACCCTCAGGTTTGCTTTTATTAGAGACCCGCGCTCTCCACTTGCTACTAATACGCATCACACCTATGTATTGCCTTGATCCTCCTTCCTTAATGTTGACACTAGGGCCTCCAACACTAATACTGGCCTCTGTCTGGCAGGCCTCTGGAATAAGACACATCCCGGTAGAATGAACAACCACGTTCTTCAGTGCTTGTGTGTTCAATATATGAACCTCTGTCATTACCGTTATGTGGCATATCTCCAACAGCAAACTTCGAATCTCTGGAGCAAGGTTCGAATCTCTTGGCTAGTTAGGTAGGAACCCAGAGCGTATAAGACCTGTGAAACAGAAATAAACCTAGAAAAGCGACAATAGGGTATATGAAGGTGAAGTGAAAATTTTGGATAGTTCAAGATTCACAAGAATCCGATGATCATTCTATGTAGAGCAGATAGAATGATTGAGAATAGGTTTGAGATTGTCTGACATATTGATATCATTATATATATAAAAGGATTGGAAACCTAGTTTTCGAGCAATTGTTTCAAAGATCCATATAAGATGTAGGGCAGTGAGAACAAGCCCTATAAATACCAGCCTGGAGAGTTAGAGTCTCCATGCTATGGATATGGAGTATACCATTTACGAGGGGGCATTGACAAGAACGATTTTAACATTTGAGTCAAGAGACAGAGGTTTAAAGGTTAACTTCAGCTCGTCATAGATTAACAGCATTGATTGTTGTGCTTAATTGGACCTAGGAAGTAATGTAAATGCTTCTAGTTCATCATCTTTAATAAATGATTAGGTAACTAGTGATATTTTTATTAATAAATAATTTAAATTTACTTTCATTAATGTTAAATGAAGCAAATAATTATAATTCTTTATTTTTTTATTAAAATTAAATAATTATAATTATCTTTTGGTTTGTAATTTAATAGATCCTAAGGATTAATCCCAATTTTAAAAAACCCCATTAAAAAATTATAATTAAGGTATTATAAATTTTTATTTTATTTATTTTTTATTATTAATTTATAAAATAATTAATTAATTCATAATTATTAATAATTAGTTAATTTTATTAATAAAATATAACAAGTGTGTTTTTGTGTAATAAGGTTTTTTAGAATATTAGTTTAGTGATTGACGACTATTATTTTAAATGTAATTATTCTATTTTAATCAAGTCATTTAATTATAAAAATGCCATGTGAACATTAGTTATGGTTTATTGGGTATGTAGTGTTACTAAATCATGATAGTAGTCCATGCTATTGTAATAAAAGTTGTTTACAATTTATGCATTTTAGAGTAAAGTGAGCTTCTAGATAAAAGATTGAAACTATGAATTTTCTGTGTTTTTAATTAAATAGATTTGTTTAACAAATGTCATGTGAACAAGAGTTATGGTATTTCGAGCAATTGACATTAACAAGTCATGGCATTGGCCCATGATATTATAACAAAGCCTATGCTCAAATTAAATATTTACATTGCAAAGTGTTGGTCAATCGTCATTGTTAAGAATAATAATAATAATATAGAATATAGTTATGATTTAGTTAATTTTTATTTATTTTTATTTTATTTTTGACAATGTGAAATCTATGATGAGATATGTGTTTGCTATTACTAAGACATGGAGTTGGCCCATGACATTATAACAAAGCCTATTCACAAATTAAGGATTTACATGATAAAGTGTTGGTGAAGCCCCGTGGTTAAGAATAATAATAATTTAAAATAAAATTATGATTGAGTTAATTTTTTTTTTTGTTTTGACAATGTGAAATATATCATAGAAAAATGTTTTTATTCTTATCAAATTCTACCGACATATTTGAAGAGGTGATATATTTTTTGAAATAAAAACAACTAAGGAAAAATAAAGATGATTGGACCCAAAGATTTACAAATTACATTTTATTATTTATAATTGAAGAATAATGAATAATTTTTACTAATAAGATATAGCAAATTATAATTATTGTTGCTATTTATAAATGTAAACTATTTTTTATTTTTATTAATAAAATTATGAATAGTCTTTAAGTGCATTTTTTTGGAGTTTCCAACTAATTTTCTAGTCACAATCACGCAAAAAAAATTGTGGCCAAATCTTGATTTATTTTGTCTAAACTAATTTTTTGACTTCATATATGTATTCATCATCCCCATAAACCCTAAAGGAACTTGAATTGTGAAAAATTCACCTATCAAAGTCGGGGATCTAGACACATTATATGAATAAGCGAGAAAACTTTCCAAAAGGTTGCCCTTAAATACTACTCATTAAAATTAATTGTAATTAAATAGTCATAAATATAAAATAATTTTAACTCAACCTTACTATGTTATGGCTTAGGTTAATTTCTTTAGCTCCCATTGCTAAATAACCTCCATCCTTAAAAGGTCATGGGTCAATTATGGTGGATGAACTCGGGGTTAGGCTTAACTAATTTGGTCACAGATTTTTAGAGAAGAAACATTCATTATATATATATATATATATAAAGATTAATAACTAAAGTTTCCATAATTGTTCCGTATGATCTCATTTGCCTATTTTTTGAGGTCAAAGATCCACATAAATTTTAAGGAAGTGAGAACAAGGACTCTAAATACCACCATGGAGAGTAGTCTCCATGCTATGGATATGGACTATTTCATTTAAGAGGGAGCATTGCGAAGAAGGATTTTAATGTTTGAGTCCCCATATGGAGGTTTAATGATACTTCAACTCATCCTCAATTAACAAAATTGATTGTTGCACTTAGTTGGACCTAGGAAGGAATGTAAATGGTTCTAGTTACTTCTTTAATTAAGGATAAAGGAAATAATGATATTTTTTTATTAATAGTATTAATAGTTATAATTATAAATTTCATTGGTTTGTGATCTTCTAGATTTAAGGGATTAATCTTCAATTTAAAAATAATTTATTAGGAAAATTATTAAATTTAGAGTATTAGAAATTTTTTTATTTAATCTTTTATAGTTGTTAATGATTATAAAGTAATTAATTAATTTTACTAATAAAAGAAAATTATAAAGTAATAATAATTTATTAATAAATATAATTATATAGTAATAAATTAATTTTACTAATAAAGTATAATAGGTGGGTTTATTTTAGAATAGGGTTTTTAGAATATTAGTTTAATTGTTGATGGCTATTGTTTTATTTTAGTTAAATCAGTTTATTAAAAAGATATGGTGTGAACACTAGTTATGGTTTTTTGGTTATGTGGTATTACTAAGTCACCATAGTAGTCCATGTTATTGTAATAATGACTCTTTACCAATTATGCATTTCATAGTAAAGTGAACCCAATATTGTTCCACATAAAAAGTTGACATTTATTTTAAATGTAACTATGCCCTTTCTATGTTTTTAATTAAATAGATTTGCTTAAAGAAATGTCATGTTATGGTTTCTCGGGCATGAGGCATTACTAAGGCATGGCATTGGCCCATGATATTATAACAAAAATTATTCACAAAATAAGGATTTGCACGGTAAAGTGTTGGTCAATCGCCATGGTTATGAATAATAATAATATAAAATATAGTTATCATTTATTTAATTTTTATCCTTGATTTTATTTTTCACAATGTGAAATGCATCAGCACATAAATGTTTGGAATTTCTAAGTCATCAAAAATAAAATATTTATGTGGTAAAGTGTTGGTCAATCCACATGGTTAGTAATAATCATAATTTAAAATAAAATTATGATTTAGTTAACTTTTATCCTTCTTTTTATTTTTCACAATGTAAAGTGTATCATGAGATAAATGTTTTGATTCTTATAAAAGTCTACCAACATGTATGAAGAAATATGAAAATGTGAAATACTTTATAAAAAAAAAAAATGTGTGACAAAGGAGAAATAAAAATGATTGCACCTAAAGATTTATAGATTATATTTATTATTTATAACTCAAGACTAGTTAATAGTTTTTATTAATAAGATAGAACAAATTATAATTATTGTTTCTATTTATAACTATAAATTATTTTTTATTTTATTAATAAAATTAGGAGTAGTATTTAAGTGCGACCTTTTGGAGTTTGGGATGGATTTGTAGACAAATTCTAAGTAAAACAAATTGTTGCCAAATCTTGATTTGTATGTTTTAAATTGGTTTTTTGAATGCATATATGTATTCATCACCCCCAAAGAAAACCTTAAGGAACTTCAATTGTGAAGAGTTCACCTATAAAACTTTTGATTTCAATGAATTTGTATCAGATAGAGACAAATCAGATCAGAAAATAAGTAGGAAAACATTCCAAAAGGTAGCCCTTAAACACTACTCCATACAATTAATTGAAATTAGAAAATCATAAATGGAAAATATTTTTTACCCAACATTACTACATTCTCAGTTAGCTTAATTCCTTGAGCTACAATTGTTAAGTACCTCCATGACTCAGAAGTCATGGGGTTAAATTTCTAAGATGACCTCAGGGTTAGCATTTTCTACTTTGGCCCATGAGATGTGATCGAATCTGCCTTGATTTTCACGGAGGAAAAAAAAAAAACTAAAAAAATTACTTTACTTAACAAAAGAAAACCTTCAAAATCAAATTACATTAATAAAACTTAATTAGATTATAATTATTGATAATATAAATAATAATAATAATTTTTATTAATAAAATAAAAATAAAGAAATTGTTATAATAATTATAAAAGGTGGACTTCCATGAATAGAAGTTTATCCTCTTTTAATAGTTTTTGATAGATTATTCATGGGTTATACTAGTGTATATAGGGCTAAAATTTTTCAGCTTACACTTGTGTGTGCTGAATTTATGAGGACATCGAAAGCTAGGATTTTGAGCCTTGATATCGAGGGTAAAATACTTTATGTTAAAGGTCAAGTTCAAGTTAAAGAGGCAAACATTGCTCTAGATTTTCATAAGTTTGACGAGTAATGAAAAGGATACCAAAATGAATTTGGTGTTGTTACTGATTAACGATGACTAAAATAGGAAACAAAGGAGATTTGTCATTCATGGTTTCATGACCATGAGAAGGACACTAAGGAAACTCATCATGGAGGAACATGTGGTATAAAGGTATCAAGTAGTTTTGGTATTATGGAACTAATTCAAAGCATAAAGAGACAAAGAGGATGGATTATGAAGACCACTCATTGCATCGGTAGTGCTAGAGAGGGGTAGAACACTAACTGAAAGAAAATGTTAGGCCAAGTACATGATGATACTAGTGAAAAATAAAATCAAGGCTCATCATGCAGAAATAGGATAATTATATGTGGAAATCACAATGGGTGAAGTTTGGAATCTTCTTGGGGTAAGGCCAAAATGCGACAAATGAGTGAAAAATGAGGCTCATATCCTAAGTCATGGCGAATCAAAAGGAGGAATTCTGAAAAGAGGAAAATGATATTCCACGGATACCAACATAGAAAATAGGTGCTAATCTAGGGCACCTATGTAGAGGTATGCTTTACCACCAAGCTATGATGTGTATAGAAAAGACGGCCTAATGTTGCAAATTGATGGGGTTAGAACTTAGGCAGAATAAAAGTGGTAGTGAAACTCAATAATGCAACCAATATGGTGATATGTGACCTACCCCTACATGCCAAGTTCAAGAGAAAGACACCTAAGGTCTAATGGATGTCGGAATAACAATCCCACCCTATCCTATAAAATCCATCTAGAAAAACTAGACTCATGGTTATGTCACATATTAAAATTGACAAAACATGGATGAGTTAAAAACATGACAATATATGTTGTATTTTTTTGTTGTTGTATTTTTGGCATATATGATGTACTAGAAGAGTACTAACATAACACACCGAAGCAAAAAGAGATAAAAGAATCACACTCATATGTAAAATATGTGCAAGTGTAATTGAGTCTAATAGCTCATATCAAGGTGTGAACACTACTATGCATATGCCAAGGATTACAGACATGAAATCATGGGGGGAGTGGATTTACCATATTTCATACCATGATGGGGATATTCCATTGTAAGTTGAAGTGCTCAATTCATAAATTTTGGTGATGTGAAGTAACGTCTAAAACCATAAGATTATCAAGAATAACCCGAAGACATAAAATGTGAGTTCTCTTGTCATCTAGTGGAGCTCCTCCATAAGCAATATCAGGACATTAAGTGGGAAAATTAAACTTGTCGATAAGCAAAGATGAGTGGGAAAGTTCATTGGAAATTTCAACAATAAAAACACAAGACTTGACATGGTCCAAGGGTGGCACTTCCAAGGAGGCCCAAGGAGATGCCCATTCAAAATACTCAACCACTTCTTGTTTCATCCCTCACGAATAAACATATTTTCTCAAAGATGTAATCATATTCTAATACCCTCAATAAGCTAAAAAGGTTTTGTTTGATATTCATTTAGAATTAGATGTTTAAAGGTGGATACAATTGGAACATGTATTATGTTTATGAAATTTAGCATCTCATCTTTGTTTCCTCCCTAACTAGACTATCTTAAAAAGTTTATTTTTTGTTGTATCTATCCATATACTTTATCTCTTAATGATATGACTTTGATCTACTCTAAAATGTATATTTTTGCATTAGTAATAGACATTTCAACAATTTTGACAATCTGTTTTTCATTCCTTCTCAAGTCATATGCTACCCTATTCTCCTTCTTGTTGATGTGTTTAATATCAAATACAAATTTTCTCAAGAAGGTCATCCACCTTCCTTATCGAGAATTTATATCTCGTTGGCTAAAAAAATAATTCAAACTAATACGATAATTAAAATGAATAAATTTCATTCCTAAGAGACAATGCCTCCACATTTTTAGATCATGTGTGACTGCATCTAACACAAGATCATAAAACACATAATTTTTCTCATGGTATTTTAACTTTCTTGATTCATATGAATTACACTATTTTCCTATGTCATAAATACTCCACCAAGTCCTTTGAGGCATGGATCTATTCAAACAATTAAATTATTACTAGGATCAACAATTTTCAATATTGGAGCTACTGTTAGTAAAAGATTGAATCTCTAAAAACTATCTTCACACTTCTGTCTCCAATTGAACATAACTGCCTTTTTCTGTAGCGAGGTTATGGGGTAAGCTAATTTTGAAATTCTTTAATGAAACTACGGTAGTAATCGGTAATAACAATGAAATACTAAATGTATACAACATCTTTAGGTGCTAGCTAGTTTAACATTACTTTCACCTTTTCATGGCCAGTTGAAATCCCTTCCTTGGAAATCACACGTCCGAAGCACTAGACTTTTTTGTAATAGATTTCAAATCCACTAAAATTTGTGTATAGCTAATGTTCCCTAAGTGTTTTTATAACTATTCTCAAGCATTCTTCAAGTTCTTCTTGCTTTCTAGAATATATTAGATTATCATTAATAAAATTAACAAAACATTTCTAGATACTTGCTAAAAATGGCATTCATGAAATAGATAAAGGTGGTAGGACCATTCATAAGTTCAAATGGAAGTACAAAAAAATTCGTAGTGCGTGTACCTAGTGCTAAAGGTAGTCCTTGGCATGTCTTCATATTTTATTCTTAACTAGTGGTAACCAGACTAGGGGTTTATTTTAAAAAATGTGTTTCCCCTCTAACTTGGTCAAAAATATCATCTATTATGGGTAGAGGTTATTTTTTATTAATAGTTAGTTTATCTTGTTGTTTGTAGTATTTACATGTCATGGAATTTTTATCTTTATTTCTTACAAACAATATAATGGCTCCCTAAGTGGAAATTCTTGGTCTAATGTACCCCTTGTCTAGCATATATCGTGATTGCATTCTTAGTTGCATGAGTTATGGCACACTTATTTTGCATCGTCCTTTGGGCATAACTATGGCTCTTGGTATTAACTTAATTCTAAACTCTATGTCTTTATTAGGGTTTAGTCCTAGAATCTCATCTAAAAAACCATCTTTAAATTATTTGATCAATTCAAGGTCATATTTTTTATGTTTCATGTTTTTTTTATGAATTTTTTATCTGTACAACAAATAGTCTGTAGCCCTTATAGGTACATCTTTAAAGTTGTAACTGTTTTGGTGGATATAAGCATTGGTATTTCCCTCATAAGTTGCACATTTCCTTTTTCTCTGGTGCATATAACAATTTTCTCTAGAAAATTAACTACAAACATATACTTCTCTAACTAGTCAGTTTGTAATAGCCATGCCCAACTTACCCCATGGGTTGACTATAATTACTAATCGAACCATTGTCATGCTATCATAAGAGCACGAAAATTTACATTTTATTTTTTTCTCTCATATATATATGTGTGTGTCTGTGTGTGTGTGTGTGTGTTTATTTACCATCATCGCCTCCCACTATCGTTCTTAACACTCCATAATGATTGTGTCATGGTGACATGCTAGTCATACGAGTTGATGGAGGGTGTTGTAGTCAAAGTCTCAGCCTATGGTTTTGGGGCCCTTAGTAGAATATGCATAAAATTTATGCCCCATCTAACATACCATATCGATTGTGCCAAACCTCCCTCCTTTCAAGTCCCATCACGGGGATGGGGAGTCAAAAATAACATCCATCATTTGATTTCTAGTGATCCATACTATTCATAAATGTGGTGTCCTTACCACCTCATCTTGATGTTTTCCTCTTGGTGCTATCCTTTTCCACTCTTACACCTGAGGGGTGGGGACTACTAAGAATGTCATCCTTCTCCCTTCACTCCCATAGTATTCTAACAAACGCCTCTTTATACTCCTAGGATAAAACCTTTAGGTCTACCTGGACTAGGGGAGCCTCAACCACATGCATCCCTAGATTCTAGTCGGTCTGTGATTACAACGCCTCATCACCACATGCCAACTCACCTTTGTGTGCTATCCCAATGACTCCTTCGGTTGCTCTCTGTTTTTTTAATCAACCAAGGTGGGTCCCTTTGGCACAATCTATTGAACACACTCACCCCGACATGTTAGTTTTGGTAGCATGAGATGGTGTTCTAGTCTCGAAATATGTGGAGAGACTAGAAATCATGATATCTCTATAACCCATAAATAATTTATGGAAATTCCACCTGGAAACAACTCAATTAAATTAGTTGATCGGTAATTAAAAAATTCCCAAGTCTAACTTAGGGAAATCATTTAATTAATCTAAATTATTTGAGAAAGGTGTTGGGTTGTGTTATATTCTTTCCAGAACTAGTCCACGTAGTTAATTGAGGGGTTAGAAGGGGGGTGGAGCCCCCCCTTTATTGTGTTGATTGTGTAGTGGGGGGAGTCACAGGGGTTTGAAGGGTGCAGGTAACCCCACTCTATGGTCCTCGGAAAATTTTGGTTTTGGACCCTATGTTAGGTTGGGTGGACCTACCTATGGTTTTGTGCGTGTTTTTCACACATGGTTTTGGATGTGATGGTTTTCGGTCCATGGTTTTGGACGTGATGGTTTTTCGGTCCATGGTATTGGATGCTTCAGCATGTATAAATATGTATTGTAACATTTAAAGGAACATAATGAAAAATCAAGATGGTAGTCCTGGTTTTGGCGTCTAGGGGAAAATCTCTGTGTAAATGTGTTTTGTGTTATGCTCTCACATTGTTTATTTTCTGCATTTTAGAATTCGTATGTAGGTATTTTTTGTACAAGGTTAAAACGTACATTTGGTTTCAGAGCTGTTTTGGCTTCAAGGGGACACCTTTGTTATTAAGGGGTTTCGCTCGAGCCTATCGTAGACCGTGTTCGGTGGGATATCTGTGAGATCAATTCTGGGGGTGAAAGAAGATGGCAAGGAGTGGAAAGATAGAGATTGAGAAATTTAATGGTGAGAGTTTTGAGTTGTGGAAACTCAAGATGGAGGATCTGTTGGTGGATAAAGATCAATGGATCACGGTAGATCCGGGTACTAAACCAATGAGAGTGTCCAATGAATAATGGAAGAAGTTGGATCAGAAAGAAAAGAGAACAATACGATTATGTGTCTTAGATTCAATATTGTTGAATGTATCAGGTGAAACTACGGTGAAGGCTTTATGGGACAAGTTAGGGACTTTGTACCAATCTAAGTCTCTGATGAATAAAATGTTCCTCTGAAAAAAGATATCTAACCTGAGGATGAAATATGAAGACTTGGTGAGAGATCATCTAATCGAATTTAATACTGTGGTAGGTTAGTTAGCATCTGTTGATATTAAAATTTCAAATGAAGATAAGTGCATCAGTTTGTCATGTTCTTTACTAGATTCATGGGATAGTCTCATTATTGCAATAGGTAGCAATGCAACTGCCTTGTAGTTTGATGAAATAGTCTCATCCTTACTGACAGAGGAGATGAGATGGAAAAATATGGAGAGCCTGAATGGTCATGCCTTGCCTATACAAGGATGGTCCCAGAATAGAAACAAAAATAAGTCATCGAGTGGGAGATCTAAATATAGAGGGAGATCTAAATCTCTAGGAAAACTTACAAAGGAGGTGCGCTAGAAATGTAGAAAGGAAGGGCACTACAAAAGGGACTGTAAATCTAAAGCTCCTGATAAATGAAAGGGATATGATGATTCTCCTTCTGTAGAGGTGACAACCACCTTAGATGAAGGTGGGGATGTGTACCTGGCTTCTTCAAGTACACATGTAGATCATGAGGCATAGTTGACTGACTCAGGTGCATAATTTCACTTCACTCCCCATAGAGAGTAGTTCTGAGAGTACGAGAAATATGATGGTGGTGATGTCTTCATGGGGGATGAAAAGAAGGCTAGAATCATTGGTCGTTGAAAAGTAGAGCTAAAGTTGCAGGGCGAAAGGGTTAGAACACTTCCAGGTGTTCTGCATATTCCTGCATTAGCCAGAAATCTGATCTTTGCAAGCAAGTTGGATGATGCAGGTGTAAAAACAATGTTCGAGAAGGATACCTACAAGATGGTTGGGGGAGCACTGGTATTGATGCGGGGAGTTCAGACTGGAACTATGTACAAGCTATAGGTTAGAACTGTTGTTGATGGGTGCAACAGTTCTGTGGTTCCTCAAAGTGGAGCAGAAAATCTAGTGGTCTCTGGAGAGAAGAACATGTTGTGGCATCAAAGGCTTGGACATATTGGAGAGAAGGGCCTTCGAATACTTGATACTAAGGGTATGGTAGAAGGTAATAGCTTTATGAATTTTAATTTCTGTGAAAATTGTGTATATGGGAAGCAGAATCAGGTGAGTTTCCCCTCTGGTGGTAAGAGGGCGAAACATATATTAGAGCTTGTGCATAGTCATGTGTTTGGACCTATGAAGGTTCCATCAATGGGTAAGTCTGTGTACTATGTATCATTTATAGATGACTTCTCAAGGAATACATGGATATATTTCCTTAAGAATAAATTTAAAGTGTTTGACAGGTTTAAATAATTCAAGGCTCTAGTGTGAAAACCAGATAGAGAGGAAGATAAAGGTACTGAGGACAGATAACGGTGGAGAGTTTTGTAGTAAGGAATTGGAAGAATTCTATAAGAAGTGTGGTATATCATGGTAGAAGACTACTCCATATACACCTCAGCAAATTGGAGTTGCAGAAAGAATGAACAAGATGTTAATGAAAAAGGCAAGAAGCACGCTCAGTGGTTCCAGGTTAGGACAAGAATTCTGGGTAGAGGTGGTGGGGACAACATGTTACCTGGTTAACAAATCGCCTTCATCGGCGTTGGAGGATAAAACTCCACAAGAGGTATGGATAGGTAAGAAACCCTCCCTTTCACATCTGAGGATATTTGGATGTGATGCATATGTACATGTTCCAAAGGAGAAATGAACCAAGTTGGATAGTAAATTTGAAAAGTGCATCTTTATTGGGTACAAGGATGGTTTAAAGGATTGTAAGATTTGGAACCCAGTAACAAGGAAGGTTGTGTACAGCTAAGATGTGATGTTCAGAGAGGTCAAAGATATTATTAAACATTAATTCCAACCAAAGGAACCTGATAACATAGAGTTTTAGCTAAAGGAGGAAGAATCAGACTCTACAGCAGAGGAGGAATTAGAAGATGAAGAGCCACAAACTCTGGGTGTGAGAAGATCAGTTCAAGAAAGAAGGTAGCGAGAAAGTTATATTCCATCTGCTTTCTGTTCAAATTCTAGTGTATTTATTACTAATGATGATCCCAGAACTATGAAGGAAGAAGTAGATTCAGATGATGGTAATCTTTAGAAAGAATCCATGGTTGATGAAATGGCATCTTTGCACAAAAATGAGGGTTGGGATCTCGTGGAGTTTCCGAATGGAAAGAAACCCATTGGCAACGAGTGGGTGTTCAAGAAGAAGACAAATGTAGAAGGAAAGGTGGAGAAATACAAAGCTCGGTTAGTAGCAAAAAGTTATTCCCAGGTGCCGGGAATTGATTTTGGTGATATTTTTTCTCTTGTTTCCAAGGTAACTTCTATTAGATTACTTTTATCTGTTGTTGCTTCTTTTGATTTTGAGGTAGAATAGATGGATGTGAAGACAACATTTTTTCACGGAGATCTGAAAGAATTGGTATACAAGTTAAAGAAGTCTGTGTATGGGTTAAAATAGTCACCAAGGATGTGGTATTAGAAATTTGATACATTTATGCGGGGAATTCGCTTCACTAGAAGCAAATAAAATCACTGTGTGTATTTTAAATTAGTTGGTGATAGTGTTATTTATCTGGTCTTATATGTGGATAATATGTTCCTAGTTGGAAATGAAAAGGAAATTATCCAGGATTTGAAGACACATTTGTCCTCCAAATGCAACATGAAAGATCTTGGTGCTGCAAACTATATTTTGGGCATGGAAATTAAAAGAGATTGGACAAAGAGGAAGCTCTGGTTAAACCAGAGAAAGTATGTCGAGACAATATTGTATAGGTTTAATATGCAAGATAGTAAACTGGTGAAGGATCCTATTCCTGCAGGTGTAAAGTTATCTGTTGAACAGTGTCCCAAGACACAAGAAAAGGAAGAGGACATGTCCCATGTTCCATATGCAAGTGCAGTTGGTAGCCTAATGTATGTGATGGTCTATACTATACCAGGCATTGCACATGCAGTGGGAGTATTGAGTGGGTTTATGTCAAAACCAAGGAAGGAGCATTGGACAACAGTGAAGCGGGTTTTCAAGTATTTGTGTGGCACTAGTGATTACGGTTTGTGCTACCAAGGAAGACCAGGATTGGATAGAGTGTTGGATATTCGTGGCTTTTTTGATGCAGACTGGGCTGGAGATTTGGATCATAGAAGATCTACAAGTGGGTATGTGTTTAACCTATTTGGAGGTCCAGTTAGTTAGATGAGTAAGAAAGAATCTGTAGTGGCACTATCAACTACAGAGGAAGAATACATGGCAGCCACTCAAGCAAGCAATGAAGCAGTTTGATTTCAGAGATTGTGTTCAAATATGGGGTTAGTACAGGGAGCTATAATGATAGATTGTGACAACCAAAGTGCAATTTTCTTGGCAAAGAACCCTACATATCATTCAAAGACAAAGCACATTGATGTTTAGTATCACTTTGTGAGGGATATGATAGAAGAAAAAAAGGTGTTGCTGGTAAAGGTGGGCACTTTGAAGAATACTACAGATGCATTGACAAGATTTGTGAGCTCTGAGAAGTTCTCTTGGTGTAGAGAAACAATGGGCATTGCAGGGCTAGATAAATGACTAAGTTCTCTTGTAGCCCCCCGTGGAAAGAAAAGAAGAAGTGGGAGAATGTTGGGTTGTGTTATAATCTTTCCACGACTAGCTCACGTAGTTAACTAGGGGGTTAGGATGGGGGCAAAGCCACCCCTTCATCGCAGCAATTGCACAGTGAGTGAATTCACAGGGGGTTTGAGGGGTGTAGGTAATCCCACTATGTGGTCCCCAGAAAATTTTGGTTTTGGACCCTATGTTAGGTTGGGCGGACCTACCTATGCTTTTGTGAATGTTTTTCACACATGGTTTTGGAAACGATGGTTTTCCGTCCATGGTTTTGGACGTGATGGTTTTTCAATACATGGTATTGGATGCTTCGGCATGTATAAATATGTATTGTAACATTGAAAGGAAAATAATGAAAAATCAAGTTGGTAGTCCCAGTTTTGGGATCCAGGGGAAAATCTCTGTGTATATGTGTTTGATGTGTTATGCTCTCGCATTGTTTATTTTTTGTGTTTTAGAATTAGTATGCAGGTAATTTCTGTATGGGGTTAAAACCCACAAAAGGTGAGAGTTTTATATAGACTCACATGGATCAACTCAGAAGCAATCTTAACCATTAATAAGGAATAAATTAGGGTCATTAGTTATCCAAATAGAGATTAGAAGAGGAAGTCGATCAGGTTTGACAGATATATACATAAAAAGAGTGAGTTTCCTTGGTAGAAGGAATAAGGATCTGCACAAAGATAGTAGTAGCCTTGGTGAATGTTCCATGTAACAAAAGTTAAAAACAATAACCACAGTCGATGGGACACTTATTTTAAGTTGAATGTTGGGAAATACATGTTAACGGGTCTTAATTTAGTTGTTTATCGCTAAGGAAATTGGCAAAGGCAATGACTAAGGCTTAAGAAAGGAAAAATGGTATTTTTGGCTGAATTATTTATGGAAATAATCAAAATTAGGAGAAAAAGGAGGTGAAAGGTCACAGGTTTCATGTGAGGAGGAAAATGAAGGAAAATAATGGAAAATGAAGAAAATAGAGGCCTCATTCATAAAAGGTCTTATGAGGACCATCTCATGGCTTTTGTCAGTTTAGCTTTGGAGCTCTCTCATTATTCTCTCTCTCTCTCATACTCTTGGACACTTAGAGGTTTCTTGGAGCAGTTTTGCATTAGAGCAAGAAAGGAAAAGAAGGCAAGAGGAAGCAAATATCAAGGAGGGAAATGTAGGATCAAGCAGCAATAATAGACTTCATTACAGTTATCGACTTGCATGTGTATTTTCCTTGCTAGATTTTGCATGCATGAGATCGCATGTGTTTCTTCTCTACCATGGAATGGGTTTTGCCAAGTGTAACAATATTTTCATCCTATCCTTGCTATTTCTTGATAGCATTAATGAGATGGATGCTCTCATTTGGTTTATATGGGATGGTTGGATTGGATTCGAAGCTGAGTGGGGTGGATCTCTAAATTAACAAACAAACAGTTTGAGTGGTCCCTGAACTAGATTGAGGATGATGATGCCACTAGCCTGGAAACCCATGAACTGAACTGTGGGTTGTGGTAAAGCGAGACTATGTGCCTCAGTGCGCCTAGGAATCATTGTTGGTGAATGGAAGGATATATGGTAAAGCCAAGAGGTGGACTTTATCTCCATTGGGCCTACTAATCCTGGGATGGGATGCACGATAAAGCCTTGAGATTACGTCTCAGTGTAGGGAATAGTGATTGATCGATTGGATTATGGATGCATGATAAATCCTAAGAGACTAGGAGGCACTCCAGTTCCTCATGGTATATGCGGATAACCCTGGGCTGAAAAGATACATCACTCTTCCAATCTATGGCCACGTGGAACATGCTAGTCCCATCTCTGGTTAGTTTATTTCATTCATTAGTGAGAAATTAATTCTCTTGATATTCATGTGTAAATGTAGATGTCTATATGGATTTTTATGGCTAATATGCTTATGGTATTTCTATTCCTATTACACTGGTTATATGTATGTTTTGTGACAACAACTATGTATGGCTCGTAACATGTTTTTACTTGTATTTGATTGGATAATGTATCTATGACCTAATGAATGATATGACAGAAAATGACATGAGAAGAAAATGATGCATGGAGAATCTCAGACAAGTATGAGGCCCCTACACTTAAGTTTCTTTTTTAGACCTATAGGTTACATGTTGATGATATGTTTCGTGAAATGCCTTTCATGGCTAGTAGGGGTCTAGGTAGGGTCTTGATAAACTTAGCAATTTTTCATCATATGTTACATGTGCTTTTCATGATTCTAAGCTATCATTCCATTATGGGTAGTGGCCTAGGCTCTTAGCCTGAATGAAGTGGCTTAAGTCCCGGGGTCGCTAGTGGAGAACTGGAAACTTGTGTCTCTAGTCACTGGCAGGCATGCTTCTGAGAGTGACTTTAGGTTGTTGGTTGCTCCCATGGCAATACAATGAGAGATACTACGGCCTAAAAGATCCAAAAAAGTAGTGTGGCCTAGGGATGGGCTGTCTGTGTGGATGCCTTATCTCTTGAGGTTATTACTAATGATGTTGGATGACTGTGTGTGATGTTTCATCGATTCCACTTCCATAATGTCACATAGGAGGTTGAATCTGATCATAGTAGCCTCCCATATCATGTTTACATTGGTTGGCATGGTTACTTGGGTGAATGTGGGAGGAGGTCATTATAGAGTGGTATCAGAGCAGGGTTCACCCCTCACACTGGATGGGCGGTGTGTGTGTTACACAACATTTTATCATCGTTCTTGTACTCCTCATTCCCTAACCTTGGAGGACCACTACAGTGAGGCCTACGTGCTTTCCCTTCATGAAGAAACTCCCATTATGTCCTTCTTCATGAGCATAACAAGTCCCTTTCGCACCATTTCCCAAAAATCTTTTATTTTTCCCAATTTACAAGACTGACGCTAATGACCCTTGTCCTCTTCATGCATATATTCAAGGATTAACATTGTCCCTAGCCCTAACTGGAGTGACTGACCTTTGTTCCATTCCCGTTGATCCTCTTACAGAATTTTTTTTAAATAAGGAACGGAAGCTTGCAGCTCTAGAAGCTTCATAATGGAATTCTAATAAATGGTTGAGCCAGATGGAGTCGAGGATGTCAGTTTGAGCTCCTTTCCCCTATAAAGATGCAACTAACTAAAGAGATAAGACCTTCTCCCATGATAATAGGAACCATATCCCATCCATTCATGCTATATAAATCTCCATTTTTACCAAGCACAAGCTACTGTTGAAGTGTTAATATTGGTGTGCTAGTTCTAATTATGCTTGGAGTAAACAACAAGCTATTCATAGTTTTAGCTCTCTAGTCATGTGAGGGAGAAGTGTGAATTTGGTTTAGTGTGAATCCTAAATGGCAGAGCCTTAAAACTATCATTGTTGAGGCCATCATGGAATGCTAACGGAAGTGTGTAGGAACCTGGTTTTGTTGGGGGAGACAACAATGTCAAGGCAATGGTTGTAATCTCTTCTTGATTCAATATATATGAAACTATTGATTGATTTCATACGTAATGTGTCATCTCACATGATTATGGCTTAATGCTTCTTGACTTGTTAAGTAGGTTGAATTACAATTTTTCTATTACATGGTTGTTGTTTGATGTTGTTTACTTGTTTCAGGTGTTTGGAGAAGGAAACGAGAGATAGCTCGAGCGAGCAATCAAGGTCATCACCAAACGGGATAACTTTACTAAGAGGTAGGCCATATTAATTGGTTCTAACCTAAGGAAATATTCTATAGAATGTATCCTTTGTGGCTAGACCCATTACTTGGGTATAAAAGAATTTTTCTATCAAAATGGAGGCTATATAGGAGAAAAATATAATAAGGAAAAACAACTCATGGGAAAAATGAAAAATTATTAGCTTGAACCTAGAGTTCATTTGCGATCTAGGAGTTCCATGCTCTAAAATTTGTTGTGATAACTTTAACTCTAATTGGTAGTTCTGCAACATATCATATCTTCACCTCCCAAGCATGTGATAATATGGATTTGGATATTGAATGTATGTTAAATCACGGCTAGGATACTATCATGTGAAATTTAGTTGGCCCAATTTCATGTTGTAAAATAGCATTCTTGTTGATATCCAAGCCTTCTTGATTTGTTCATTTCTTGATATGCTTAGTAAAATCCTTTATCTCCTGCATGATGGCATCCTTGCTTCTTTTTTCTCCAGGTGAACACATAGAAGGAATTTTATGTTTATGTTCTAGGGAATCTAAACCATTATGTAATCCAACATAAGCAACTATGGTGTTGGTCACTTGTTCACTAAAGTGGGTGTAACTATAGGTATGAAGTCTTAACTATGCTCTATCCACCTTACTTGCTATCCTATCTTTCTTTACCAACTTCTCAAGAACATTAGGATACTTTATCCCTTAATATTGCATCAAATATATAAATCTACTTTCAATCTTTAGAAGCTTCAGGATCTCATGAGAATTCTTCTCAATTTCGAAAAGGGTTGCCACCACTTCATGCAAGAGAATTATCTCATTATATAGCTGCTTCATGGTGTCTTCCATTAGTTTTAATTCCTTAGATATGGCTAGTTCTAGCTCCATCATTCTAATAATAGTAGAAGAAAATAATGGATTCTCTATGGCAAGGTGACAAACATGTTGTTTTGTGGTATTTAGATCTTTCTATAATCATGCATTCTCACTCATAAGATACTTTGTACTATCTTGCATTATTGTTGCAAAAGCCAAATTTGCTGCCATGACTACTCTGGGATTTCTCCTTGTATTAGATGCTATAACCTTATTTATCAGTATGTAGGTTGGATGAATATGATAATTTGGAAATTACATTAACCTTTCTTGTATAATCCTCTTATTTAGGCAATCTAAGGTAAAATTGAACACATCCATAACCTTGTCATTGGGTGGAGGAAAAATTCCCATTTTCCTGAATCAGAGATGGCCACGAATGAGAAGAGGTTATGATTGGGTGTTGGGTTCATCTGCAATTAGTTCAATGGAATTCTCCTCCAAATTTGCATTGATTTCATAGGCCAATTATTTTTTCTCCTATTTTTGTGACTTATTCGTCCTGCTTCTTCCTCACTTATTATTCCTACAACAACTTTTGTTATTCCTCATTATCTATTTTTTTCGCTTTCCTCTTCTGGTTTCTATTGCTATCTATGTATGTTGTATTACTTATTATTCTTCCTTTCTCTTTTGTTCTTATTATATCTGTTTTTCTACTTCTAACCTTATCTTCTCATACTCCCTTTGTTTATTTGTATGTTATGCCTCCGTTGCAAATTCACACATCATATTGGCTTTGAACATCCTACTGCTCACTTCCATCAGATCATGTTTTAGCTTCCTTATTGTTGCCACAATGTGCACTTTCACAATTGGTTCATGTCAAACATCCTCCATCTATACATCTGGTACTTAAGAAATCTGGGAAGGTCGTGCCTCATATTCTAGATAATTCTTTGTTATTGCATTATACCAATTCTGAATTTCCTAAACTTCCTCAATAGTTACTGGTCCATACAACCAGTTTTATTGTATCTTGGCACAACATTGTCTGCAATTTTCTCTAGGATCATATCTATGAAAACTAATTGTTCCAAAGTGAAGGTTCCTAAGCTCTTAAATTTCAACATCGACCAACATAAGGCTCTTAAGATCATAAAGACCAATATGTAAAGGAAATGAGGGCCTTAGAGCCTTATTCCTCCTCTAGAGTTATGCAAACAATCAAATTTTCAACTAATAGGAAACCTTGGTCACATACCTAGGCATAAGGTGAGGGGTTATCTCACAACCAAAACATCTAATGTATGTGGTTTTTGGTGAAGAAAACCAATTTTCAATGTCATATATTTCTTCCTTCACTAGATCCATAATGTAGGGAGGTTCTATCTCAAAGATCACCTTGTATAATATTGCAAAAAAATGATCAACCAACTATGCAAATACTTCTCGAAAATTGGCTTCTAATAACATTCTGCAATGAAAGTAGGTATGTAACGTATCCTAAGCGTTCTATTTCAACTTCATCATGATGAACCCATAATGGGTGTAGATACCATCCAATACATAAGAATAATTGTAGAAGTATGGTGCTTGTTTGGTTTGAAATATCGTCTTGACATTTTATATGTGAAGTTCCAATTCCTGGGAGAGGATATGAGCCGAGTTGAAAACTTTACCTCTTGAGACAATCATGTTGAATAAGTAAATCTAATTCTCCTCAAATTATTTTTCATTCCTTTGTCGACGTAATATGTAGGACATTTCCATGAGATAGTGGTATACTTTTCTTAAATATTTGGTTCGGTGAACTGCATTTTCTCTATAGTGAAATTCTATAGGCCTTTGGCACTAGGATTCGATAACTCCCTTGGTATTGAGATTTTCCCATGTTGCATAAAACTTTGTGTTCCCATAATGCATGGGAGTTGACATCTTGTAATAAGAATGTATTTCATGTATATTGTAAGAAAAAAATTCATTCCATATTTCCCTCTTAAGGATCAAATTTTTTGTATCCATGTGTAACAAGATCCATTGGGAGTGTGCATCATTTTCACAAGGCATCATTCGGAGTGTGCATGGAACTCTATGTATCTTGGACCTATTGATATTCATGTAGACTTCCCTATATTCCAAGCTCTCTAGGAAGTTATTTTGCCTGAAATCATCTTTGATGTTCTTCAATGAGACGTTCAAATATTTATTAATGACAAACTTTGTGTCTGAAAGAATAGGGACAATTAGCTTTGTAATTTCTATTGTCTCCTTAATATTTTCTTATATAATTTCTTTTGAAGTATTTTAAATGGTGGTAAGAGTTATTGTGCTAGAAAATGACAAGAGAGTGATGTAATCTATATCCATAACACCTGCAAGTGGAAATTAACTCATGGTGAACAATAATTAGTTTCAAGAAATTATGTGTCTATCACATGGAAACTATTCAAAAGACAATGATTAAGGGTAGAAATGGGAAAGATCGAAATACAATCATGTCAAAAGTAAGACAAGGTGGCTTGATTAGCCACTAGGAGTGCACACTGCATCAAGGAAAAGGGAGAGGATGAATTTCAAGAAAAGAATGAGCAAATAAATCCCAAATGAGGGTTAAGGTTTTGTTATGCACTCTTGGAGAGAGAGAGAGAAAGAGAGAACTTGGGCAAAGGGAATATTCACAAAGTATAAGGATGGGAACAATAATGTTTGAGAGTTTTTGGTGTGCCAAGGAGTGATATTGATGGTGTGAGGTGCTGTGACAGTGGACAAGGATGCCCATCTATCACTTGAAAGTGTGTTATGTGATTTCAGAGAGATTTCTTCCTTGTTGGGTACAATTTTGATGGAAAAATGGTCTAAAATTTTTGGAAGTTCAATCTCACTAAAATAAAGCTCAAAAAAGTTAATTAAATGTCAACATAGAGTCAATAACACATTAACAATGAAAGAGAAGGGTTGTAAGTGATTATACGTTCCATCATAATCATGACTAGAAGGTGAAAAGTCATGGAATGTGAAGTTTCACTAGAAACACCACTTGTGATAGTAAGAGGACACTTGTAAGAGGATTTATGGATGAAAACGACATTTTTTGTTAAAAAAAAATGAAATGCCTCTAAGGAAAACAAAAGCGCCACCAAAAAAATAAAAGCAAGTAAAATCTAGACATTGCAAAACTTACCAAGAATCCACGCACTTGATACTAAGGTTAAAGAAAAATATCCTTCTAGTAAGAATATGCACTCAATACAAAGTGAACAATGATTATGAGAATCAATAATGATTTAGGAAACTTATGAAATAATTCACATGCAAAGCAGGCTAATGTATGATCGGCACTTTTTGATTGATGTGTAAGTTAGTTACATTAACTATAGAGGGATCCTACTTACTAGGAGGTCACTCATCGTGCAAGGAAGGTAGGGAACATGCATGAGAAACAAGAGGGCTCACCTTATATTGACAAGGAGTGTGCTAGTGTTGAGGACAAATATGGAAAAGTCACTATTAACAAGTAGTGTTCTCTCATTCTGTGAAATAAGTGCACTTAACCAATAGAAAGAAGTGTGCTTCACTGAGAATTTGAAGTGCATCTCACTCAAGAGGGTGCAATTTCCTCGAGTAGTTTTTATGTGACTTCTAACTTTAGCAAGTGTGTTTTTTCTTGGAGAAAAGCTTGTGCTTTTGTTATTTTCTATGATATGCATGTCAAGTGAAGAAAGCTAATCACTAAATCAAATACAACTCGTTACTTTCATATCTTTAAAAAGACCATAGAAGTGATTCCAAGAATAAGAAGATGACAGTTAGAAAATTTGACCTAGGTAAAAAAGTGACCCTTAGGAATATATCAAAGAGAATCAAAACTTAGAAAAACATAATAAAATAACAAGGTGTTAGAGGACAACTTGAAACGAAAGTTCATGTAGGATCCAAAATAGACCAGGGAAATTTTTTTGGAGCATCATCATCACAATGACAACACTTGGACACATAGTAGAATAACTCCATCTTCTCTATTTAGATCTTACCTTTATGTATGCAGTTTTAGTCCTTTAGGAAGTATTGATTCACTTAGTGGATTTCTTCAACTTACCCATTCAACCTAATTACAGATATAATTTCCTTTATTCCCTTACTTGTTCAAACACATTACAAGACTTATTAAATCTCAATTGGTTTGATCTAGGAGAGGGTAATATAGTAATGGTGAGTTAAATATAAGAAAAGTGTTAGTTTTCATCTCTGGTATTGTTTCGCTACTAGTAGGCCTTTTTAGTACCCTAACAGAGTCACTACAAGAACACAAGCATTGCATCACTACTATTGAGCCTCTTCAGTACCCCGACAAAGTTTATTTCTTTACCTCCTTGTTTATGAATCCTTTATCTTCTCACCCTTTATTTATTTTCATAAGTTTGCATGTGCTTAGGAACTTATTACTTTTTTGCGGAGGAAGAAGGATCATGTCTTATTAAGAGAAGGGGAAGTTGTTCCCTTAGAGACATACATATATACCTTTGATATTAATTTTCTCACTATTAGTTTTCATATTTCCCTTCACTACTTCATTGGATCAGTGAGAGAAAACAATCTGATTAACAAACTGAGTCTAGAAATGAAGATCCTAAATAGTTGTTGGAATCATGGTTCTTGTTATGGTTTTCCAGCCAATTGGATCATAGTTTCCATCCATACATCATCAACTTTGAAAGTTATAAAGACCTAAACAAAGAAGAAAAGTCACATACTAGAAAAGGGTTGCACGACACTATAATTTTCATTTCCGAAAGTTTAGCCAGATCATCTCGAATCTCAACAAAACAAATTCCATGCATGATCTTTTCAAACAAAGCATGAATAAGGAAAAATAAATAAGAGAAGCATGAGAATAAAATAAAAATAAGATAATACAATGTAGCTAATAAAATATAACCTAACCTATGTTAAAGGGTATAAAATCAGAACTAAGTAAAATATAATCTCCAATGCAACCATAGAAGATGTTTTTGACCCTTAAGTTGATGGATATGATCAAGTGAAATAAATAAAACATAATGTGAAATACAAAAGGTAGGAAACCAAGATATCTGCACACAAGCACAAAGGTAATAAATGCAGGAAAGGTGGTGTAAGGTAAATGATTATTCTATTGGATATTGTTGAGATAGATGAAGATAATAGACACTACAACGACACCTCTTTGACTTAGAATGATACAAAGTTTATCTGAATAAATGAAGGTACTTATCATGATCTATTTAAATCATTAGGTATGATTGTTCTAACAAATCTACAATAGCGTCATCAAAAGAACCAACTTGAGAACCTTGCAAAGAGAAACTGATTATGGAAGTATCTACATCATTTGCAAGATCAAAATCATACTATGAATGACATTTAGAATGGAAACTATTAGTGCTAGTGTGTGAATAAAACCTCATGATAAATAAGGGGGAAGGGGTGTCAATTCAAAAATATTTATTATCATTATACACTCTCTTTATTTCCAATCTCAAGATCAAATATTCAAATGAAGAAGGGTATATCAATTGGAGTTTATGCATATAATCATAGATTCTATCTTAAGGGAGGGCTAAAGAATTCAACATGATGATACGTAAAATCCCTCATTAATGAATCCACATCCCATGAAAGAATGCTAAAAATGGACTTTTGGTAGAAAACATTCATCTCGCCAAATTCATAACTTTCATCCAGGTAGTGAGGACGTGACATAACCATTATTGTATTGTGAAGTGCCTTGACTTCCTGAAAAGACTCAGAACTTTCAAAATATGGAAACTAAATTTTTTGAAACATGGTCAGTTCTATATCAAAATAACCTCCATTATTTGAATTAACAAAAGAGACTAAATTAGAGTTAACCAATTCATGGAATGGTTGATTTCCATCAGACATGTTAACAAGCTTTTGACAGAAATCATCAATCACTAACATATCATCTTCTTTAAAAACATTGTCTCCTTATGTTACATTAACTCAATCACTACCAATATTCTAACACAAGGTATGAGGGGTGGGGTTAGATACAACTGAAATAAATTCCTCAATGATCCGATCTAACTCCAATTGAAATTTATTCAAATTTAATTCATCTTGTGAAAGCAAAGATTCATCCATAAAACCTAAGGAAGCATCATCATGCATTTCGATAGAAATAGAGTGATGAAGTTAATGTTTCTCTATGGGTTCAAGATGTTTAAAGGATTCAAGAATGATATATTGGTTATGAAGAACAAGAAGAATCATCATCTTGAGAAAGAGAAGAAAAGAAAATTGATTCTTCATCAATGGATTCATCTACATTAGGAATATTTCCCAGAATCAGTTTCGTGGATTTGGTTATCAAATTTCCCATTTTGAATAGGAATGACACAGGGTACAAGGAAAGGAGACATGAAGGGAATAAAAGGATTTTTATATCCCTCCTACAAAGTTTGAGATTCTTCTTAGAAAGGATCATCAAGTTGATCCAATTGAAAATACTTGAAATCCAAACCAAGAACCAAATTTTTTCATCTAAATATTCTAAATTCACATCTTCGTTAGGAGAGACATAATAAAAGTGAATAAATAAATGAATGAATTCTTCTAAATATCCATTTTATTCCATCCTAACATGATTAATTCTATTACAAATATATTCACAATCATACTTGTCAAAAAAATGTTGGATCTCATTAACGAGCTGTGTGAATGAATTTATAGAAGTAACAGGTAAATAATAATGTCATTTATTGGCATGAACTTCAAGAGTGTGGGTGAAAAACTCAGCAATAATATCCTGAAAATAAACTCCCCTTGAAAATAATTGAAAAAATTCAACCACATAATCAAGGATCATTGTTGGAAACTTTCAATCAAACTTAAAATGTGACATGTTATGTAAGAATTTCTCAGGGATTGAAAGATCTAATTATTTAAAAAAAAAACCCACGATTATGACTTTGGAGGTAGCCATTTAGGATGAGATATTCAAACTTACTTTATGGGCTTGACTTGTCATTTGACCATCCTTCTAGCACTAGGATGTTCACGATGCTAGATACCAGGAATATACAAGGGGTGTTCCTAATGTGAAGTCCCAATTAGACCTCCCACCATTTAGTGTAGGAGTCCCATCTAGATATAAGGTCCATACATCATTGCATGTGATTGTAAACGAATGAATTGGCCATAAAACATACACAAGGTATCATGCACGTAACTTTGGGGTAGTAAGTATGTAATATTTTGGTGACACCAAGTGTAAGGTGTGAAAGGAGCTTGCACTCAAGGAAAAAACAAAAAACTAGCCTTTAATAGAAAAGTATTATTAATATCCTAAGAGATACATGCAAGAGAAATTATGAAGGTTCATTGGTTAACCTACAAATTAGTTCACAAGATAACAATAATCATATAAACACATAACAAAACCAATTCAAAAATATTCATAGCTAAAGAAACAAAATATTTCATTATATTTAGTATGAATAACACAACATATACAACAAACATATAAAGAATACTCTTACAATATTTAGGATACATGCATGAAAGAGTCTTGGCTGCAAGGGTTTTTCATAATCTCTATAAGATAGTATATTGTTACATTTATGAAACACTAGGTCCAATAATGGAACATGAAGCTACAACTTTCTTCTCCAAATGAATGATCTTCTCCTTATCCACAACAAGAGGAGTTAAAGCTAAATCTCGAAAAGTCCAAGCCCTTTGCTTGAGTTATGAGGGCTTATTTATAACAAATGTTAATGACCTTTGAGCTTCCTCATGACTCTTTTATTTCCACAACCTATCGAATTTTATGTGACCCTTCATATTCCACATGTGCCTCTTGGAATTCTTTTACATTAGATTTATTATTCATAGAGGACAAACTACATAAAAAATGGTGGCTATATAGGATAAAAATATAATAAGAAACAATTCCTCATGGGGAAAAGGACAAATCAATAACTTCAACTATTGAAAAAAGTAACTAGGTTAGGTCTTCATAAAATGTATTTTTCAAAATAATTTTTATTATTTTTACAATGAATTACTGAAGCATGGGTTTAATGCTTGGGTCATAATTTGATTACTTAGATTCCCCAATGTGGACTCCTAGCATTAATAAAGAGTCATTAGAGTCATTGTATATTTTACGAGACCCTTCTTAGGCTTTAGAGCAATGTAAAAAAAATATTTTGAGTGAAGGATGAATTATGTAACCTACACATGAATTTGGCCTCAATAATATCAAGATGGACTCAAGGATGCAAATTTGACCTCATTGGATGGCTATATATACAAAGCAGTTCGAATTCATTTGAGCATCTAACTCTCTCACACATAGTTCGATATCTGAAGCTGTAAGATGGGAAAAAGTGTGAAGGTGAAGAAGCTGGCTAAAAGGAGTGTGATATGTGTCAAGAAGGAAGAGAAGAACAAAATCAAAGTTCTGGTATCCCTCTCTCATTTTTGGGCTAGTTTAGGAGATCAAAGTCTCCATGTCAAAGTTGAAGTTGGTGTTGATGCCAAAAGCAACCAGGTCAAAGCTTCTCGGGTGGAAGTGTTGTTGCTATAGGTCAAAGGTTCGATTTAAGAAGGAGATTTTGGATTAGTGTGGAGGAGGTCTAAGTCTAGGTTGAAGAGTCTCATGTAAAACTATTGAAGAAAGATATTTTTTACTAGGTTTTTCCCTACATAGGGGTATTTCCCTTGAATACTGCCTACATATTGTGTCTTGTTTTTTTGTGATATCCATGCACACATATTTGGGTAATTTCTTGATGAGATATAATATACAAAATAAGTGAAGGAATCTAACATAATTCACAAGTAATTATCAAGAAAGAGAAATCTAACGCTAATTATACTAGCATTAATTTCTAAACATGGTATTGGATCTAATGTCGAATAAGATTGAAGATCACTTACTTATGTTGAAGGAAATGATTATTCCCTTTTTGATAAGAACGGGATTTAATTCTACAAGAATATGGTTCAAGAATATTGTCTAATACTTATTCAACAATGTCAAAATTCAAGGGTTCTTATATGCACTTACATGATCACACAATTATGATAATGCATGGATCATTGATAGTGGAGCATCAAGGTATATGACATGGGAAATTAAACAACTACAAGCTCTATCAAAAGAACCATATTCCAGTGCAGTGAAATTGGGAGACACCAAAAGCTATGTTTTTAGAGGCTTGAGATCAACATATTTGAAGCTCGAGAATTTAGAAAAACTACATTTTAGCAAGATACTATATGTTCTAGTCTTGGAAAATATTTTTCTTTCAATTTATTTCTTAGAAAATAAAAGGGGATAGAGTTTAT
Source organism: Pinus taeda (assembly GCA_000404065.3). Classification (NCBI taxonomy): domain Eukaryota; kingdom Viridiplantae; phylum Streptophyta; class Pinopsida; order Pinales; family Pinaceae; genus Pinus; species Pinus taeda. The sequence continues at coordinate 184,411 of APFE031208230.1, forward strand.
TTTTTTTATGGAAAGGTCTTGGTTTGGGGAAATTATTCAAGTATTGATCAAGCTAGGTTTATTGAAGTTTATGAAGGAAGTTTGCATAGATTCATTACACCACCTCCTCAAGCCCTGCTTCATATGGAAACATCTCTTATTGAAGTACGGAATAGAAGATATGGTCATCTTAACTATAAGGTCATTAACACTCTTAAACATCTAGTTCATGACATCCCCAATATCAAAGAAGATCATGAAGGAGTTTGCAATGGGTGCTATTTAGGAAAGCATAATATAAAACCATTTTCAAATAATATAAAACCATGTCTGAAAAATCACTTCGAGGTCATATTTACTATGTAACATCTATTTATGACCACTCTAGAAAGACATGACCCTACCTTGTGAAGAAAGAGGATGAAGTATTTGAAAAATTCAAAGAGTTTAGATGTGAAGTGGAAACCCTAAATGAAAGAAAAATAAAGACTTCGATATCTAACAATGGTGGGGAATACACTTCTAAAGAATTTATTATATATTGTAAAGAAGCAATAATTAAGGGGGGTCTTAGTTTTCCCTACTATCCGAGAAAACATGTAGCCAAAAGAAGCAATAGTATAATTGAAGAATGTGTACAAGTAATGTTCCTTGATTAAGACTTTGGAAAATTTCTATGGGGAGAAGTGGCAATTACAACTATATATATTCTAAATGGAAGTCATCATAGAATTCTTGAAAATATGACACCCAAGGAAGCATTCACAGAGAGAAATCCAAGTGTGGAACATCTGCGAATCTATGGTAGTCCTTCTTACATCCATATTCCAAAGGACAAAAGAAGAACCTAGATTCTACAGGCATCAAAGGGATCTCCATTGAATATTGTCTCTCCTCAAAGGCATATAGAATCTACATCAAGGAAGGGAGACACATTGAAGTAGGAAGCAACATTATATTTGATGAAAATTAAACCTACAAAAGATCGAAAGATATTCCTATTGATTATAATGATGAAGATCTACCGATATTTGAAGAAGAAAAAGTAAAACCCAATGAACCTTTTGAAATTTAAGAAGAAGTACCAAGTAAGACTATTCAACCTGTGGTCATAACAAAAAGAGTTAAAAATTGGTTGAAAGCTACACTTGAAGGTGATGAAGGGCGTGGAGTTGTGAAAGAAACCTTTAGAGAAATAAAAAGGCCAAAGATATTCTGGATATGTTTCATATATGAAAAGACTAATTTACACATAACCATCTAAATTCAGAGAAGATTCTCATCAAGAAGTATTAAAGAAAGATATGCACGGATAATATCAATCCATCGTGAATAATGTTGTTTAGGAAATCATTCCTAGACCTAGCAACAAATCGATTGTCACCTCAAAATCGATCTACAAGATTGAACATGTTGTTGATGGAAACATAAGTAAATACAAGGCTAGATTTGTTACAAGGGGTTTCTCTCAAAAGGAAGGAATATATTATGAATAAACCTTTGCACCCACTACAAGGTATACCAACATTAGATCGTAGGTTTCATTGGTTTCTACAATGGTATGGAATATCCATCAAATGGATGTGAAGACAACATTTATGAATGGGACCATCGGTAAGGAAGTATAAATGGAGAAACCTGAAGGATTTGAGGTGAACAGAAGAGATACTCATGTGTACACTCAAGAAGGCCCTATATGGCTTGAATCAAGTGTGTATGGAATGGTAAGAAATAATGCATGCATACCTTCTAAGGATTGGGTTTGTGAAGAGTTCCATTGATCCAAATATTTAGATCAAGGTCATGAATAATGAGCTACTGATTATTCTATTGTATGTGGAATATATATTCATTAAAGGTGTGGAGAGAAGAATACAGGAGTAAAGGAATATGTTGGTAGCTAAATTTGAGATGAAGGATTTAGGACTGATGCAATATTACCTAGGTCTGAAAGTATCGAAAGTTCATGAGGAGATATATTTCGGGTAAGGAAAGTATATCATAAAATTGTTACAGAAATGTGAGATGATGGATTCAAAGCCCATGACTACTCCTATGATCACGAATCTCAAGAAGTTAAGGATCTCTAACTTGAGACTCACAGATCCTACCTTTTATCATTAGTTGGTAGGTTTTGTGATGTATCTATTAAATATTGGGTCGAATATATGCTTTTTTTTAAACATCCTTAGTTAGTTTCGGTTGGAGCCTCGTAATGATCACTGGATAGTTTCCAAGAATATATTGAGATATCTTCATGGGAAGATACATCACTGGGTGGGGTATAATAGCAAGGAAGTCAAGTTGATTGGATTCAAAAATTTTGATTGGGGTGGCAATGAGATAAATGGAAGAAGCACTACCAGTGGATTATTTAGTTTAGGATCTACCATGATTTCATGTATGAGTAAAAACAAGGATATCATTTCCTTGAGTAGTGGTGAATCAACGTACATGGCTGCATGTGAACTGGGAAAGGAGGTTGTATGGTTGAGGAAGCTTATGACATATTTGTTCTAGAAGCCTCTGGATCCTATTGTGATTAATTGTGATAATCAAAATTTTATCAAGATTTTTGGATATCTCATGTTTCATGCTAGGAAGAAGAATACCAACAATAAGTTCCACTATATTAGGAACTTAGCGCGGGATGGGATTTCGAAGCTATACTATGTACCAACATATTATTATGTAGTTGATATACTAACAAAGTCTCCTCCTAATAATAAGTTTTAATATCTTAGAAGCATGCTTGGTTTAATTGACATTGCTGATTTTGTTGATGATGATAAAATTTTTCAAGAGATTTGTTGAGTCCATGTGTGGAAGACACATTTCCTAAGAGGACATCTAGCTCAAACTATGTGTCAATATATAGTTCCCAAGGTAGGGAGGCTGACACTAGTCATGGAGATATGACTTCAGATACACACCTATATCCATCGGTTGATGTTTAGAATGTAAGCCTCATGGTAACTAGAGAAAATGAAATCTTTATTCCATATTAGTCCCACTTATATATATTTCCTTGTTCAGGAATCTAGTATGTCACATTGCGGTCCATAAACTATTGAGAGACCTTCTATATATTACCATGGTCAAGAATCTAGTCTATGGAATTGTGGTTCCTAAAATCTTCATAGTTCATACAGTTTGAAAGATTATGTATAAATACCTCCATAGTTAAGAGGGACTATTGAAAAATGTAACTAAGTTCAACCTTCATAAAATGTATTTGTCAAAAATATTTTTTATTATTTTTACAATGAATTATTAAATCATGGGTTTCATGCTTGGGTCATCATTTTATTAGTCAAAGTCCCCATTGTGGACTCCGAGGATTAATAAAGAGTCATTAGATTCATTATATATTTTATGAGATTCTTCTTAGGCTTTTGAACAATGTAAAAATAATGTTTTTTAGTCAAAGATGAGTTATGTAACGTCCACATCAAATCAGACTCAAGGAAGGAAATTCAACCTCATTGGAAGGCTATATATACAAGTGATTTCGAATTCATTTGAGCATCTCACGCTCTCAAACATAGTTTGATATCTAAAACTAGAAGCTCATAAAAGTGAAAATATGAAAGAGGCTAAAAGGAGTGCGATTTTGGTCAAGAAGGAAGGGCAGGACAAAATGGAAGTTTTGGTATCTCTCTCTCTCTCTCCATCTCTCTCTCTTGTGGGCTGTGAACTAGTTTAGGAGATCAAAGTCTCCTTTTCAATGTCGAGTTGTTGTTGATTCTTGAAGCTGCCACGTAGATATTGTTAGGGTCGAATTTGTTGTTGATGCTCGAAGCTGTCTCCTTTGAATTTGTTGTTGATGCTCGAAGCTACCATGTAGACATTGTTAGGGTCGAATTACTATTGCTACTAGGTTGAAGGTTCGATCGAAGAAGGAGACATTGGCTTGGTGTGGAGGAGATCTAAGTCTAGGTTGAAGAGTCTCAAGGAAACTATTGAAGGAAGAGATTTTTTACTAGGTTTTCTCCTAGATAGGGGTTCTGACGTGGTAGCATACCTATATCTTGTTTCTTTTACTTTTGTGATCTTCATACAGACATAATTTGGTAATTTCTTGATGAAAGATAATATAACAAATAATTAAAAGAAGTCAACATAATTAACAAGTAATTAGCAAGAAAGATAAATCTAACCGTAATTCTACTAGCATTGATTTCTCAAAATTAACATTGAGTTCACTTTTGATGTAGGAGTGTCATGCTTTGAAATTTGTTGTGACAACTTTAACTCATATTGTCGGCCATGCAACATTTCACATCTTCACGTCCAAATCATCTCATAATATTGATTTAGATCTTAATTATCGATAAGGATAATTTCATGTGAACTTAGTTTCCCTAATTACATGGTATAAAATTGTGTTCTTGGTGATATCGAAGCCTTCTTTATAAAATCCGTTATCTCGTACATGATGACATCCTTGCCTATTATTTCTCATAGAGAACCCACAAAAGGTAGTTTATGTCTCATTTTGAGGGACTCTAAGCCATTATGTAGTAGTTGAACATAAGTAGTTATGTTGTTGGTTTCTTGTTCACTAAGGTGGGTGTAATTCTGATTTTGAAGCCTTAGTTGTGCTCTATCCACCTTGGCTTCAACCATGTCTTTCTTTTCCAACTTCTCAAGAGAATTAGGATACTTGATTCCCTAATCCTACATCAAATCTACAACTGGGCTTGTAATGTTTAGAATATTTAAGATCTCTTCATATTTCTTCCAACATCGGAGTAGGGGTGCCATGGCCTCATGCAAGAGAATCATCTCATTGTATAGTTTATTTATGGTGTCTTTCATAAACTTTAATTCTTCAAATATAGCTAACCATAGCTCTGTCATGTCGATACTAGTAGAATACAACCATTGGTTCTTAGTTCCAAGGTGATCAACCTCTGATTTTCTGGTAGTTATCTCTTTCCACAATCGTGCATTGTCACTCATAAGATAATCTATTTTATCTTGTGCTGCTATTGCAAAATCCAAATTTGTTTCCTTGACTACTCGAGGATTTCTCTTGGCATTAGATGATTTCATATTCTCAGTGGATGTGGAGGCTCGATGAATAAGATCATTTGGAAAGTACCTTCACCTATCTTGTACAATCCTCTTATTTAGTTTATCTAAGTTAAAATTACACATCCATAACCCTCTCATCGGGTGGAAGAATAATTACCATTTCGCTAAATGGGAGGTGGCCACTAGTGAGAGGATTATATGAATATGGGTTGGTTTCATCTATAATTTGTTCAATAATATCCTCCTCTCCAACTTTGCTTCCATTTCAAGGGCCATCTATTTTTCGTTCATTATCTATGTGACTTGTCCCTCTTATTGATTCCTCATTTATTCTTACAATAACCACTTATGATTCTTATCCATAAGGAAAAATGGTAATTTCTCGATAATAACTTCTATTATTCTTCTTCCTCTATTCTTTTCCTTTCATTTTCTCTTTTGATTTTTTCTATTGTCTAAGTAATCCATATTTCTTATTACTTTCATCTTCTTCTTTTTGTATGCGCTCCTCCTTTCTCTTACGTTATTATTCTATCTTCTTTTCTACTCCTAACCTTATATTCTCCTCCTCCCTCTATTTCTTTTATTTCTGTGCCTCAATTTCACCTTTGCACATCGAATAAAATTTTAACTTCCTATCGATCTCTACCGCCACATCACATTTTATCCTCTTTCTTGGTGCTACAATGTTCACTTGGGAAATTAGTTCCTATCGAGTATTTTTCGTCTGTACATCTAGTAGCTATGAAACTTGGGAGTGACATGCCTTATCTCCTCGCCAATTATTTCTTAGTGCATTATACCAATTCTTTATCTTTTCATCTTATAGAATGGTTATAGGTCCATATGGCCAATTGCATTATATCTTTTGATAATGTTTTCTACAAAATTTTCGAGGATCATCTCTCCGAAAAGTCATCATTTCAAATTGAAGGCACCTATGTTCGTCAATTTCAGTATCATCCACCTTAAGTCTCTTAAGCTCATAAAGTCCAATCTGTAAAGGAAAAGAGGGCTAAGGAGCCTTCCTCCTCCTCTGGATTTGTGCATAAAATCAATTGTTTAACTCATAATCTACCTCCTGCAAGATCACCTTATTGGTTGCATACCTAGGCATAAGGTGAGAGGTTGTCTCACATTGGAAACATATGATGTATGTGCCTCGCGGTGAAGAAAACCAATCTGCGATCTCATAAATTGCTTCCTTCACCTTATCTATCATATAGGGACGTTCTATCTTAAATATCACCCTGTATTCAACTAAAAATAAATTCTCATCCAACTATGTATATACCCCTCAACAAATGACTTATGATAACGGTATGCAATGTTACCAGACGAGTACCTTCCCTTAAGGGGTCCAGTTCCACTTTATCTCGGTGAGCTCATAATGGATTTAGATTCCATCCAAGAGATAAAAAAGCATCTATAACTCTAGTGCTTGTTTTTCTTCTAATGTTGTCTTTGCCTACTTCACGTGAAGCTACAGTTCATGGGAGAGGATATGAGCCAGTTGAAAACTTTACATCTTGAGACAACAAGGTTGAACAAGAAAACCCAATCCTTCACAAACTATTCTACATTCAACTATCCATGTCCTTTGTAGCACATCACTATGAGATACTGGTAATTTTTTTATTAAAGGTTTGGTGTGGTAAATTGCACTTAGTCTGTTCTAGTATTTTGAAGGTTCTTGGCACCAGGGTTTGATAACTTCCTTGGTATTAAGATTTTCACATGTTGCAGAAAACGATATGTTCACATTCTACTTGCGGTTTACCATATTGTAATAAGAATGTATTTCATGTTTATGGTAAGTAGGAGAATAATTCCCACTTTCACTACTAACGACCAAAATCTTGCAATCCATGTATAACAATATCCATTAGATGGCCTCTGCATAAGGCATCACTAAGAATCTTGATGCAACTTTATGTATCTTAGACCTCTTGATATTTATGTACTCTCCACTATGTTCCAATTTTTTTGGAATTATTTTTCATGAAATTATATTTGATGTCCTTTCATGAGACCTTGAAGGATTTATCAATGATTCACTATGTGTTTCAAAGCATAACGACATTTGGCTTAGTAATTTGCAATACCTCCTCAGTACTAGGTTCTGAAATTTATCTTGAAGTAACTTGAAGAGTGGGAGGAGGAATTGTCTCTTAAAATGATGAGAGAGTGATGTAATTTGTATCTGTGGGACCTACAAGTCGAAAGTCACTCATGCTAAACAATAATTAGTTTCAAGAAATTCCCTAACTATCACATGTAGATTATTCGAAAGATAGTGATTGAGGGGAGAACTCGTAAATTTGGAAGCAAAAGCCTATGAAGAGCAAGATAAGGTGGCTTGATTAGGCACTAGGAGTGAACACTATTCCAAGGAAAATAAATAGGTCACATGTCGAGAAAACAATGAGAAGAAAAGGCCTCACTAAGGGTTATTTCTATGTTTTGTGATCTTGGAGAGAGAGGAAGACACAACTTGGGTGTAAGGCACAATCACAAAGAACATGGAGGGGAACACTCATGTTTGAGTGTGTGAAGTGCACCAAGGAAGTCAAATGTGGAAAAAGGTTGTAGTGGTAGTGGAGAAGGATGCTTAACTGTTTGCTAAGAGTGTGTTGTGTGGTATTACATAGACTCATTTCTTCTTGGGCACAATTTTTTATGGAAAAAGGGTCTATGTTGTATGGAAGTGTGATCTCACCAAAATAAATCTCAAAAAAGTGAAGTCAAGCTCAACTTCAAGTCAAGAACACATTAAAAATGAAATAGAAGGGTTATGAGTCTTTATAGGTTATGTTACAATTATGACTCAAAGTTTAAAAGCCATGCAATGCAAGGAGTGACTAGGAGCAAAACTTCCGGTAACATGATGACACTTGTAAGAAGAGGTATCAATGAAAATGACACTTCGTATACAAAAAAAATTGAATCTCCTCTAAGGAAAATAAAAACACCACTAAAAATATAAAAAGAAAGAAAAATATATACATTGTGAAACTTACCAAGAATCCACACACTTGAGACTAATATTGAAGTAAAATCTCCTTTTGGTGAGAAAATGTTGTGAGGAGAGACTGAACAATGATGATGAGAACAAATAATGAGTTGGAAAACTTGAAAATAATTCACATGCAAAGCAAGTTAATGTATGGTAGCCACTTGTCCATTGATGAGTTAGTTACATTAAATGCAAAGGTATCCTATTTTCTAGGAGTGCACTCATCATGCAAAGAAGGAAGGGTGCATGAATAAGAAACAAGAGGGCACACATTCTCTTGACAAGGAGAGTGTTGAGGTCGAGGACTCACAGAAGGAAGTGTGTTCAATTGAGAGTTTGAAGTCTATTATTTCTCAACAAGGCACACTTTCATGCATTTGTTCTTATGTGAGTACTAACTTTATAAAGTGCACTTTTTCTAGGAGAAAAAGTTGTACTTTGGTACTTTTGTTTGATATACATGTCAAGTGAAGAAAGTTAATCACTATGTCAAATAAATCTAGTGTCTTTTCCTTGTTTATAAAGATGACAGAAGTTCTTCTCAAGATAAGAAGATGACACTTAAAAACTTAGACCTAGGAGAAAACATGACACTTAGGAAGAAAAAGATGAAAAAATAACAAGAGGACACAAGATAGCTTGAAATGAAAGTTCACGTAGACTCAAAAAATGACTAAGGGAAAAATCATTGGAGGAAAATTTATTTTAAATGTTAACATTGAATTTCCATGTCATAACTTGTAAGTTAATCAAAATCTTTTGAAATTCAAAAGAGATACATGTGTGACTAGACACTCTCAAATTTTTGAATAAAATAATTTACCTATCTTAAACATGAATGGTGCCCAAATGACCAAAAACTACATTAAATATTAAAAGTAAGATTAATATCTTATTTTATTAAAGTTATA
>APFE031208230.1:193931-228817 GCA_000404065.3 Pinus taeda
AAATGTCATATTTATTTAGGTAATTTTGATAAAAGTAAAATAATAAAATTGATATATTAAAATTTTGTCTACATGGCATTATTTTATTAATTCCTCAATTTTTTTAGGTACTTAATTTTTAGTTGAAACTTCCTGAAATGTTTTGGAGGGTAGTTTTCACAAGGACAGCATAACATTATTCTTGATTAAAAAGTATGGTTTAATACTTCTTTCTCCCCCTTAATATGAAGTTGTGACCTTAGTATGCAATATTTTGTCCTTCTTTTGAATTGGTGACATTTCATCATTTGTGATCTCTTCCTATAATGAGTTTTTTCTTAAATTTTACCATTTTCAATATTCAACTTTTGGTATTTTTCCTTCATCCTTGGCTTTCTCGTTCTCCATGTCTATTTTCCCCTACAATTTTCTTACTACTTCATCATTATACTCCCTTCTCTTTGAGATATGCCATTTCATTTTTCCTCTTCTATTAATGTGTAAATTTTTTCTTTCTATTCCTCTTATTTAGATTTTTCATATTATGCTTGATGCAACATTCTTCTTTCTACTTCTTATATATTTTTTTATTCATGTTACTTGTACTTTCCCATAATAAATTTTTATGCAATGAATTATACACATTCGATTTTTTATGGATCATTGGTCTATCAATAAATCACCATAAAGAATATTTAAAAGTGTCATAACTACTATATCATTTACTTCTAAGGAAAAGGGTGGGTACTTAAGGAAGTGTAAATAATGATAAGAATGAAAATATATTAAATAAATGGTTAAGGGAATGAGACATATGGCATATTTGATATACTTTTTGTAAGTGATCTAATAGTGATTTGGAAAGTTGAATTGTAAATAATCAAAAGAAAATTTCTATGAACATGATGACATTATTATTGTTAAGAGAAATAGTGATTTAATTAATAGGGTGCTACCCAATATAAATACATTATAATTAATGATTAATTTCTAATATGAAAAAGTATAGTTAAATTATAATATATATATATATAATATATATAATATATATATATATATTTCTTACTTCAAAATAGTGAGTTATATCATTGCATCCATTGAAGAGCAACAAAATTCGTGATAGTACATTTACAACCATCTTGGTCTCAAAATCCATGATTAATCACTAGTTTTTCCATTTTTACTTTTCTCTTATGAACGTCAATGGATTATGAGTAGTCATTAGGAATAGATGTAAAAGGCATAGTGAGTACATTTTTTTTGCACTGATTCCATTGGTTGTTGTTCTCTAGTATTCATTTTTTCCTTATCACTATTAAAGTTATATAAATAATGAAAATGTTAGTGCCAACTCATTGATGAATCTAAGATTAAAGTATATTCTCTTTCATTTCTAGTCCATGGGTGTGCCCCTTATTTAAGGGATGACATGGTGAAAAATATAGCTAAACTCAGCCTAAAGGATTCAATTTCATTGTAAGAGTCTTCACCTACAACATGTTTCCATTCTTGGGATTCAAATAATTCTTATATCACCTTGTATATGTTGGGTCTTGCAATGGTTATTTAATGTCTATTTCAACACATAAGCTAGCAAATATTATAATACCCATCTCAAGCATGCTTGTCGTTACTTTAATGAAATGGTTAAGTGAGTTACCCACATCAGCTAGAATATACAATGTAGAAAATGGAGAGGAAAGTTTTGGAGTGTTACCCAAACTAGAGTAACCATAGTTGGCATAGCAAGAAGCTTAAAGTAGAGAAATCATTACTTACTAAAAATCACATATGGGTCCTAAAACTAGGGTCCCTCATAAGAAAACCTTGTGATATTCTACAAGCTCACTGAAATACACCATAAACAAAACCCCTAAAACAGAAACTCATATTTGTATTCACAAAACGCTTATAATGCACTCATTCCTTGCATGCACTAGTTGAAGTCCTTAATGAAGTAAAACAAAAAATAGTGACATGTCATAAATAATACACACAAGAAGTAAAGGATTAAGGATAATCCTCTTTGAAAGTTGGAGTTTATTCTACCTAATAGAAAATAAAGGCTCACCTTAAGACCTCTTTGGGAGTTATATGTGAGATCCCTAGCTTGAGGGTATTCTTAAACAATATAGACTCAGAAGAGTAGGGCCCGCCCCATCCTTTAGCTCCCTCGTTTAAAGTTGAAACTAGGAATATTGAACCATCCTTGGTTATGATGTAATGTTTGTGTGTATTAACTTCTTGAAGTTATCTACCTTGATATAAAAGTCACATAAAAATTGTAGGGTTCCTACACAATCTTGAGTTCTTGAGTTCTATAAGTGAGCATAGCTACTCCTAGGGAATATTTAACCTATAGGTAAAAACAACCCCTTGAAATTTGGCTCACAGCCTCCAAAATGTTATGTATATAGGGAGTAATGGCCTCATCTTCCATAAAGTACTAAATTTAGTCAAGAACTAGGTAGTGAATAAAGGAATTAGGGTTTTATCTTGAATCCAAATATAATTGAAATGGTGCACACTATTTATAAAGTCTCCATGAAAATAATTTAATTATTAATTGTTAGAAAATAATTATTATTGAAACAGTGAATTAGTGAGAAGAAATATGATATATAATTCAAATTCCAATTGAATTTTGAGAAAATAAAGGTTTCCTTAGTAAGAATCTATATTATAAATATGTAAATAAAAAGGATTGGTAACACTTTGTGCACCACCTAAATATTGAACCATGAGAAAATTAAATGAATATTTAATAGTAAAATTAAGAATTGTAGGACCTATGTAAAATTTATTATTAATATTTTTTAAATGGGGATCTATACATGTGCTTTTATGAATTAGTGACACATGAAAGGATGAATATTAAATTAATAGGTTATTATGTAAGACATCGTTATGCATGGGTTAGACAAGGGGCACCATAAACCAAAAACTATGAGAACAATAATTTTTACTTGAAAAATAGATTATATAGCTTAATAATGGATGACAATTGTTATTTTGAAATAGTTTTCCTTACATTTTTTAGGATTGGTTTGAAAAAGTGGAAGAAATGGACCTTCTCAGCTTAACAAATCCAATCTTCATCACTAGTGTTAAATGTTTCTTCATATAACCTGAGGAGTATTTGTGAAAGGAAAATTAACCAAAATGAGTTGGTGAGAAGGTCAACATATGGATTAATGGACATGCAACAAATTTACAAAACAATTTCATTGGTAACATTTAACTTCTAAAACCAACTCAAAATTGGATGGTAACTCTTATTTGACATAGAATGCAAATGTAAAATCGTGAATATATTATTTTTCAAATTCAAATATTAAATTTTGAAATTATTATGGATTAATTTATACAAAAATATTTGATTGTAATAGTTTTCTCATTGATATTATGAGTTGTTAACTTTCATGTGTAGAAACTAAATTATGTTTTATTTATTAAATAGAGTAAGCTTAAATTGTTTCATATATTAATGATATACACGAACCTCTTTTCTTTTAATGTAAATGAGCTATATAATTTGATCATTTCAATATGGTATTATAATTTGAAGTTTATACCATAGATTTACATTGATAATTTTTTCACATATCTAGAGTGGATGCCATTATGAGGTGCCCTCTAGTTATCTTGTTTCCAAATGTTATAATGTAGTTTCTTTACAATTCCATGTGAGTCACATTAAACCTCTTTGAGTGTACCAATCCTTCAAAACATTGATGGTAGACAAAATAATTATCTTTTTTTGAAGGAGATAATATCTCAATATAGAGAACCCTTCATGTAAATCTATAAAAAAGGAAATATCAAATTATCTAATGAAAATGATCTACTTGTTTGGGTATAAAAGAGGTGAGGGGAAACTACTTTAAAAAGGTAGGATATTAAGTGATCTTTTGGCCAGGAAGGGTTACATATAAAAATTTTGTTTGAGAAGCCATGAAAGATGGCCATTCCAACCAAAGCTAAGATGTCAATGTCATTTATATTAAATGGGAAGGTATTAAGCTGAGATTAGTTACTAAAAAGAGGAAAGACATGATGAAGTGTTTTCCTCCACTCTAGATCAATCAACTAATGAATCAAATAAACAATTTTTTGCACTATCATTATCATTACTAGATTGAATTAGACAAACTTATTAGTTAGCAATATTTAAGGCTGATTCATAATAATAAATTAAATCCATGACATTGGTATAAGGAACTAAGGATAACCAATTAAGGGATGCTCCACTTTTTAACTTTGAAATTTGGATTGCAAGAAACTTTTTGAATAATTGGCCCTTTTTATGCTATTTCTAAATGGAATAGCACTTCAAGGGACATGAAGTCCCAATAAATTTATGTATGGAGAGGTACAAATCATGGGACTTTTTTTATTGTGCATGTAGAGACCACCAAATTATGATGGGATGGGGATTTTTGTTTTATATGGTACGTTATCATGGGGTCCAAATGAATGAAAAGTAAAGTTGTGGTACAATCATTTTGGGTGAGTTAAACTCAATCCTTTATATTTTAAATTTTTATTTGAATCCTCATGTCTCTTAATTATGAATTAAGGGATATTACCAACAACTAGCTTTAATCACTAGCATATATGTTGAAAAGAATAAGATTATTATTTTAATACAATGGGATGTTAGGGATAATAATACAAAATCCAATTGGATGTAAAAGAAAAAGCTTAGTTCTATATGAAAATATATACATGCTAGAAGAATTTCATAAATACATCTTGGAAAATAGATGAATTGGTGTTCTACATTATTTTTAAAAATATTTGGGATCCTTTAAATTGTTGTAATAATTTCTAAACTATGTTTATTTACATATCTAAAAAATGTACTTTTCCTAAACATTCAATACAAAATATAGCTATCATTTTCTTTATAAAGGAAACAATCAAAAAGTATACAAAAGTAAAAGAGTATCTATCATAGTTATGTATAACATCGATACATTATTATAGCTTATAACAAAAGTATTTTAATATTTTTGGTGTTTACAACAAAATTATTTAAGATAATAAGGATTTTGAAACCACAAATTAGTATGATAACTTGGAGAAAATTCGTAAAAAAATAAAATATATAAAGAAATCAACTCTAAAAAAAACAATTATAACCCCTAAAACACCCAAAATTAACATGGCTCATTTTTCATAGGTTATTTGACATTTTTTTTAAGGAAAGAATGAGTACTATTTCATTTGAGCCTAGTCACTGTAACAAAGATTTACATTACTAAAGAAATTCTGAATTTAGTGACTAGCATGTGTTGGTTGTATCAATGTCTAGCTTACATCCAAAACTTGAAGAATGACAAGGAATATTATTATACTATTGTTATATATCCAAAAAAATTTAGGCAAAATAACTAAGCATTTAAAGAGAGTCATATATTAACTTAATCAAGAGGGTTTGTTTTATGGTTCAAATTGATTTCCATGATGCTGCCAAGTTCCTCCAGTTAATTGTCCAAGAAATAAATCATGTGATGCTCACCCTTCACACCATCTAGTGTGATTCTTTTGGAGAAACAGATATAGGTCATATATCTTTGCCCTCATCTCTAAATGTTTCATTATACCCTCATCTCTAAATGTTTCATTCTATAATGATCATAGAAGTCAAGGAAGTAGGGGCTAGAATCTACTGAGAAAACATTTGATTTGATCCTTTTACATTCCCTTCAGTAGCCACATTCACATTAAGTGCATTGTTGTTGATGACTCCATGACACTGTCACCATGTCAATGAGATCCATTTGGAGAAGAGAGATACCCACATAAGAGGGAAGAAGATGCACTCTACCACACCAAGGGATGACAACTTCTTTTGCAATGAAATTCACAATATAGCACAAACCCATTCCTTTCCTGAATGATTGAAATACTATAGGAGAGACTAAACCACATGAGCCCCATGAAGGTTTGACCCTTAGCTGAAATGCACTACCAAACATCCTCTTCCTTCTAGAGGGCTCAACTCCTTTGAGCTTGACAACCCACTACCAAGCTCCTAGTTGCTTGGGACTAGACTCCTCCCAAACCTCTAGAATGAAGCAAGCCATGTAACATGATTGGAGGAAACACTTATGAGCATGGATTGCCTCTCCAAAATTACTAGGGTTTCAATGCAAATTCATCATGGTTGTGTTGTGCGAATTGACTTTTACTTATGCAGGCTAGCCTTCATATGAATAGCCATCTAATCCTTTCAGTAGATATTAAATACCACACCTTGGTTAAGTTACAACACCCTTGCATAAATATGAAAATTGATGACATCACATGGGAGCAAGCACCTTAGATCCATCATGGAATAATTATTAGACTTTAAGTCTAAATGATTTTGCAAGGGGAGAAGGTGTAGACGGAGTGGGGGCTATGAGGGGAAAGATGACAATGAGAAGAAATTACTCAATAATTTCAAATTGACATGGGTTCTATTATGTAGAGTGGAGGAATAATCGATAAGAATAGTCAACATCAAGGGATAGGGATTTCATCCACCTTACCATTTATGTTAATTTTGTCTTCATCCAACAAATATGGCTTATTGGTAGTTATTTTGTCTACACGGTCATTGAGGGTCCTTAGAATGTGGAAGGGTTGCCAAGTAGAGAAGGAGGATAAGATCCATTTGATTTGATAAAGTAACAATTTTAGAAAAGTGTCTCTAGAGAGAGAGTCTATTTTAAGTAGTAGAATTACAAAAAGGGAGTTTCCCAAGAAGAAGATGCCATTGATTCCTATTTCTTTTAACTAGAAGAGTACCCAAATAGTCCATAAGCTTTTGCTTTATTGTTGGTTGTCCTACCCAATCCCCAAGCATACTTATTAACAATTATTCATTCAGGATTAGAGAGAATCCATCCTTGTCCACCCACTCTCTAATCCTTCCTTGTCCACCCACCCTATATGTTATTGGACATTTACAAACTATAACACTCCCACTATTAATTATATCCATTGCTATTAACTATTTGACTTATAATAAGTATGAAAATAATTTAAATTATCTTTATCTTATACTATAAGCCTAAGCAAGAAAATAATAAGATTTTGTTGATAGAAAAAACAATTACTTTAAACATTATCTTATTATTTGAAACGAGAAACGAATATCATTATAATTATACAAAAGTGTTTTCGTTAACTCAAATTCTATACTGAAATTTTAATAACTCTTAAATATTAAAAAACTAATCAATTTACTATACTACATAAATAAACAAAATGGTATATATAAAAATCAAAATTATTTAAAAACCCTTTAAAAAAATTATATTAAAAGCACTTGTATAAAATTTGGGAATATATATAATGTGCAAATTGAACATTAATAAATATATAAAACATTAATATATATAATTAATCAAAATTAATTAAACTTAAGAAATTATATTAAAGGAACTTCTACTAAGATATGGCTAAATATAAAATTTGGCAATTCCAGCATTATTGTCACGTTTCTTTTTTTATACTTTTTTCCTAACAGGACTATATGTATAAGGCAATCACTTAAACTACCATTATGAAAAAAATACAAATTGAAAATATATAAAAAAGCAATATAGATATGAATTACAGTAAATAAATTATTTCTACCCATTTTTCTTTCACACCAAAAAAAAATATCCTAACAAAGACCTATTAGCATAACCACGACTTTTCAAATAATACGCAAATAAAGTCAATAATATTCTGTTCAACCCTCAGGAATTTATGAGTAGTTTTCAATTTGCTTGATTTCTCTGGCACATATTTTATGTTTGCATAGAGTTTGTATTTGGAGTTGGTAATGTAGCCACATTGCTGTACACCTGGAGTGACTCAGGCACCATCAACTGGGACCACCACTATTATTTACCTCGTCTGCCTTAAAACTGGTTGGTTGCCCATGCTGGATTTGTTAATTAATATCAATTAGCACACTCTTGGGTAGATTATTGTAATCCTGAAGACTCTCATCTATGAGGACAAACTGGGAATAGTGTTTTCCCTACCTGACTTATCACTGCCTGGTTGGCCATGCTGAATCTAGTGATTAATATCATTCACACTCTCATGGTGAATCTGGTGATTAATAGCATTCAAACTCTCTGGTTGATCAACACAGATTTCTCTTCTTATTTGAATCTGCTATCCCAAGATTGAAGAGAAATGAGTGAATGTTAAGAAATAAAAAACAAAAGGAAAAAAACTTTGAAAAATTAATACATACTTTTATATAGACTAATGTGAAATCTTTGGGTTGTCTAAACAAGACACTGGTGGCTATTGATGATATACAGGGATCTATAATAATTTTATACAGTTATCTGAACAAATTTTATTTCTTTAGTTTTTTTATTTTCTTCAGAGTATTAGTTAATCTTAAATTATTCTTATAGTGTTTTTTTTCAAATGATCATAAATAATAAGAGTAAATAACATCATACAATAATGCAAAAACACCATTATTTTTTGCCTGACCTAAACTATTGGTCGCCTATGAAGGATCTGCTAATTAATATCATTTTTTGCAATGTTTCAGATTGGTGCACTCTTGAAGAGACTCATCTATCAATAACAAATCAGAAATAGTGCTATCTACTGGATACTGACACTGGTGATTTAGAGTGTTCACACTCTCTTGTTCATCAACATGTAATTTTAGTGCTAATTGATGCCCTCTAGCATTAGCTGCTCTAAGCCTACCTACAACAAGGGAAGCCACCTTTATGCTTTGCTTTGCTGGCATGGGTACCTTTATGCATTGTTTTGTTGGCATGGGTATGTAATTAAGATTATGACTCGAATCAGACATACCTGCAAGGACCAAGATTAAAGAGTTCCATCACTGAAATGAGTGCGGGTTAATTTAACCATTTCTAGGGCCATTCAGAAATTAAAAAGCAAAAAGAAAAAACTTTGCAAAATTAATACATACTTTTATATAGAGTAATGTGAAATCCTTTAGTTGTGGAAACAAGATCCTGGTGAGTATTTGATGATATAGAGAGGTTTATAATTTATTTGATGATATAGATGGGTTTATAGTTTTGTACAACTGCTCGAACAAATTTTATTTCTTTATTTTTTTTATTTTTTTTCTAACATTAGTTAATCTTAGGTTATTCTTATTTTTCTTCTAGAGATTATCATACATAATAATTAGTAGACAATACCATACAACAATGCAAAAACTTAAAATAGAAGACACAAAAAATTTTAGGTGTAAAACCTCTTTAGAGTGGAATGCTTGTAAATAATGGTCTACTCCTCCTTGTTAAAAGAAAATTGTTTACATCAAGATTTGAAGAAAGACTAGTCAACCCCTAATTCACAATCTACAATTTGTAAGACTCTACTAGACCCTACTATCCTATTGCAACAAGAAAGATGCCCCCAATCCTTGCAGATCAAGCCACAGATGAAGTCACAACCTCAACACTCTATTTACCCATTATTGTTGAAAATGATACTTAATTGCCCTTACAGTGTTAATATAATACTCTTCTATGAATACCTAAAATCTTTTAATTCTTTTTAAGTGAAATTTTTTTGTAATGCTCTTAAATGCATATCTAAAATCTTCACAAGTATATGAAAAACACAAGGAAAGGCTAATGTTTGACCCATGCATACCTATATTGGAAAACATCAATGAAGCTGAAGCAGTAATAATGTTGGTAGTCTGCATTGCAGGAGAAACTTCCAATGCTTGATCCTTCTGCTCTTGCACAATGAGGCTGGAAACTTCTAATTCCCGACCCTTGTTCTTCACACCAATGAGAGGCGCTATGGTTTATGCAGCCTTCCACGCAATAGATTTAATGTTCTTGGCAGTTTGAGAAGGAGAACAGATCTATAATATGCTTTTGATGTGAGCAGAATACTCTTGAAAGTTCAAACGATTAGCAGGTGAGTCTCCCTTTAAGAATAGAAGGCTGCGTCGAACGCAATGGCAGCCATCTCTGCTGTTGGAAACATTCCAGATGGACCCGGTTTTCCTTACCGTCAGGTTTGCTTTTATTAGAGACCTGCGCTCTCCACTTGCCACTAGTACGCATCACAGCTATGTATTTCCTTGATCCTCCTCCCTTAATGTGGACACTAGGGCCTCCAACACTAATACCGGCCTCTGGAATAAGACAGACCTCAGGAGAATGAACAACCACGGGGTTTCCTCATTCTTCAGTGCTTGTGCGTTCAATATACGAACCTCCGTTATTGCTGTTATGTGGCATATCTCCAGCAGTAGACTTCGAATCTCTGGAGTGAGCTTCGAATCTCTGGGCTAGTTAGGGAGGAACCTAGAGCGTATACAACCTGTGAAACAGAAATAAACCTAGAAAAGCGACAACAAGGTTTATGGAGGCGAAGTGAAAATTTTGGAGAGTTCAAGATTCACAAGAATCTGAGGATCATTCTATGTAGAGCAGACAGAATGATTGAGAATAGGTCCGAGATTGTCTCACATATTGATATGATTATATATATAAAAGGATTAGCGACCTAGTTTTCGATCAATTGTTTCAGAGGACGTCATTTTCCGATTTTGGGGGATCAAAGATCCATATAAGATGTAGGGCATTGAGAACAAGCCCTATAAATACCAGGCTGGAGAGTTAGAGTCTCCATGCTATGGATATGGAGTATAACCATGTACGAGGGGGCATTGACAAGAACGATTTTGACGTTCTATAAATACCAGGCTGGAGAGTTAGAGTCTCCATGGTATGGATATGGAGTATACCATGTACGAGGGGGCATTGACAAGAACGATTTTGACGTTAACTTCAACTCGTCATGGATTAACAGCATTGATTGTTGCACTTAATTGGACCTAGGAAGTAGTGTAAATGCTTCCAGCTCATCATTTTTAATAAATGATTAGGTAACCAGTGATATTTTTTATTAATAAATAATTTAAACTTACTATTCTTTAATTGTTAATGAACCAAATAGTTATAATTATTTATTTTTTTATTTATAACTTGGTTTGTAATTTATTAATCTCCAATTTTAAAATAACCTACCAAAAATTATTTAATTTAAAATTGTTATTATAAAGTTTTTTATTTTATTGTTTTATTAAATTATTATAATTACAAAAAATAATTAATAATTCTATTAATAATTAAATAATTAGTTAATTTTTATTAATAAAAATATAATAAGTGTGTTTATTTTGAAATAAGGTTTTTAGAATATTAGTTTAGTGATTGATGACTATTATTTTAAATGTAATTATTTTATTTAATCAAGTCATTTGATTATAAAAATGCCATCTGAACATTGGAACATTGGTTATGGTTTATTGGTTTAGTATTACTGAGAAGTGATAGTAGTCCATGCTATTGTAATAAAAGTTGTTTACAATTTATGCCTTTTATAGTAAAGTGAGCTTCTAGATAAAAGATTGAAACTATGCATTTTCTATGTTTTTAATTAAATAGATTTGTTTAACAAATGTTATGTGAACAAGAGTTATGGTATTTCGAGCTTTTGACATTAACCAGTCATGGCATCGGCCCATGATATTATAACAAAGCCTTTGGTCAAATTAAATATTTACATTGCAAAGTGTTGGTCAATAGCCATGATTAAGAATAATAATAATATAAAATATAGTTATGATTTAGTTAATTTTTATTCTTTTATTTTATTTTTTGACATGTTGATAAAAGAATCTGATGAATGAGAATATGTTATTGTTATTACTACGACAATGGAATTTGGCCATGACATTATAACAAGCTATTCACAAATTAAGGATACTTACATGAAATAAATTTGTTTGTTGAAGCCCACATCAGGTTAAGAATAATGAATAATATTAAAATATAAGTTACTGGATGACTTAATTTTGGTGATTTTATTTTGACAAGGTGAAATATATCATAGAAAAATGTTTTCATTCTTATCAAATTCTACCAACATATTTGAAGAGGTGAAATACTTTTTGAAAAAAAATTCTAAGGAAAAAAAAAAATGATTGGACCTAAAGATTTACAAATTACATTTTATTGTTTATAATTGAAGAATAATTAATAATTTTTATTATAAGATACAACATTATAATTATTGTTCAATTTATAAATGTAAATTATTTTTTATTTTTATTAATAAATTAGGAATAGTCTTTAAGTGCATTTTTTTGGAGTTTTGGACTAATTTTCTAGTCACAATCATGCAAAAACAATTGTCGCCAAATCTTGATTTATGTTGTCTAAACTATTTTTTTGACTTTATATATGTATTCATCATCCCCATAAACCCTAAAGTAACTTCAATTGTGAAAATTTCACCTATCAAAGTCTAGGATGGAGACAAATTATATGAATAAGCGAGAAAACTTTCCAAAAGGTTGCCCTTAAACACCATCATTAAAATTAATTGTAATTAAATAATCATAAATATAAAATAATTTTAACTCAACCTTACTATGTTATGAGTTAGGTTACTTTCTCCAGTACCCATTGCCAAATAGCCTCCATGATTAAAAGGTCATGGGTCAATTATGGTGGATGAACTCGAGGTTAGGCTTCACTAATTTGGCCACAAGATGTGATCCAATGTGCTTAGGTTTTTAGAAAAGAAATATCCATTATATACACACACACACACACACACACACACACACACACACACACATATATATATATAGATATAGATATATATCTAAATTTTCCATAATTGTTCCATAAGAGCTCATTTTCGTGTTTTTTGAGGTCAAAGATCCAGATAAATTGTAGGGAAGTGAGAGCAAGGACTCTAAATACCACCATGGAGAGTAGTCCCCATGCTATGGATATGGACTATTTCATTTAAAAGGGAACATTGAGAAGAAGGATTTTAATGTTTAAAGATACTTCAACTTATCACGGATTAACAAAATTGATTGTTGCGTTTAGTTGGACCTAGGAAGGAATCTAAATAGTTCTAGTTACTTCTTTAATTAAGGATAAAGGAACTAAACTAATATTTTTATTTAATAATAATTAAAATTATATTATAATTTCATGATTTGTGATTTACTACATTTAAGGATTAATCTCAATTAAAAATAAGTTAGAGGAAAATTATAAAAATTAGAAAGTATTTATAAAGTTTTTATTAACTTTATGTTATTAATAATTATAAAGTAATCAACTAATTTTACTAATAAAGTATAATAGGTGGGTTTATTTTAGAATAGGGTTTTTAGAAGATTGGTTTAATTGTTGATGACTATTATTTTATTTTAATTAAATCAATTAATTAAAAAAAATGGTGTGAACATTAGTTATGGTTTTTTGGTTATGTGGTATTACTAAGTCATGATAATAGTCCATGTTATTGTAATAATGACTCTTTACAAATTATGCATTTCATAGCAAAGTGAACCCAATATTGTTCCACATAAAAAGTTGACATTTGTAAGTTGACATTTGTTTTAAATATAACTATGTCCTTTCTATGTTTTTAATTAAATAGATTTGCTTAAAAAAATGTCATGTTATGGTTTCTTGGGCATGACGCATTACTAAGGCATGGCATTGGCCCATGATATTATAACAAAACTTATTCACAAATTAAGGGTTTGCACGGTAAAGTTTTGGTCAATCCCCATTGTTATGAATAATAATAATATAAAATATAGTTATCATTTAGTTAATCTTTATCATTGTTTTTAGTTTTCACAATGTGAAATGCATCACCACTTAAATGTTTGGCAATACTAAGTCATCAGAAATAAAATATTTATGTGGTAAAGTGTTGGTGTGTCCACATAGTTAAGAATAATAATAATTTAAAATAAAGTTATGATTTAGTTAATTTTTATCCTTCTTTCTATTTTTGACATTGTAAAGTGTATCATGAGATAAATGTTTTGATTCTTGTCAAAGTCTACCAACATGTATGAATAAATATGAAAATGTGAAATACTTTATATAAAAAAAAACACGCGACAAAGGAAAAATAAAAATGATTGCACCTAAATATTTAGAGATTATATTTATTATTTATAACTCAAGACTAATTAATAGTTTTTATTAATAAGATACAACAAATTATAATTATTGTTTCTATTTATAACTATAAATTATTTTTTATTTTATTAATAAAATGGGGAGTAGTATTTAAGTGCCACCTTTTGGAGTTTCGGATGGATTTCTAGCCAAATTCTGAGAAAACGAATTGTTGCCAAATCTTGATTTGTATTGTTTAAATTGATTTTTTGAATGCATATATGTATTCATCACTGCCAAAAAAAGCCTTCAAGAACTTCAATTGTGAAGAGTTCACCTATGAAACTTGTGATTTCAATGAATCCCTATCGGATAGAGACAAAGTAGATCAGAAAATAAGCCGGAAAACTTTCCAAAAGGTAGCCCTGAAACACTACTCCATACAATTAATTGAAAATAGAAGATAATAAATGGAAAATAATTTTTACCCAACCTTACTACATTCTCGGTTAGCTTAATTCTTGGAGTTTCCATTGTTAAGTACCTCCATGACTCAGAAGTCATGGGGTTAAATTTCTGAGATGACCTCAGGGTTAGGATTTTCTAGTTTCGCCTATGAGATGCGATCGAATGTGCCTTGATTTTCACGGAGGAAAAAAAAAAAAAAAAAAAAATTAGAACATTACTTACTTAACAAAGAAAGCCTTCAAATCAAATTACATTAATAAAACTTAATTAGATATAAATTATTGATAATATAAAATAATAATAATAATTTTTATTAATAAAATAAAAATAAATAAATTGTTATTAATAATTATAAAGGTGGACTTCGAGGAATAGAAGTTTATCCTCTTTTAACAGTTTTTTGATAGATTACTCATGGGTTATAGAGGTGTATATAGGGCTAAAAATTTTGAACTTACACTTCTGTGTGCCAAATTTATGAGGACATCGAAAGCTAGGATTTTGAGCCTTCATATAGACGGTTAAATGCTTTATGTTAAAAGTCAAGTTCAAGTTAAAGAGGCAAAACAATGCTCTATATTTTCATAGGTTTAACGACTAATGAAAAGGATACCAAAATGAATTCGGTATTGTCATTGATTAACGATGAATAAAATAGGAAACAAAGGAAATTAATGGCATTCATGGTTTCATGACCATAAGAAGGACACTAAGGAAACTCGTAATGGAGGAACATGTGGTATAAAGGTATCAAGTAGTTTTGGAACTATGGAACTAATTCAAAGCATAAGGAGACAAAGAGGATGGATTATGAAGACCACTCATTGTATCGGTAGTGCTAGAGAGTGGAAAAACACCAATTGAAAGAAAATGTTAGGCCAAGTACATGATGATACTAGTGGAAAAATAAAATCAAGGCTCATCATGCAGAAATAGGATAATTAGATGTGGAAATCACAATGGATGAAGTTTGGAATATTCTTGGGGTAAGGCCAAAAAGTGACAAATGAGTGAAAAATGAGGCTCATATCCTAAGTCATGGCGAATAAAAAGGAGGAATTCTAAAAAGAGGAAAATAATATTCATGGATACCAACATAGAAAATAGGTGCTAAACTAGGGCATCTATGTAGAGGTATGCTTTACCACCAAGCTAGGATGTGTATAGAAAAGAGGGTCTAATGTTGCAAATTGATGGGGTTATAACTTAGGCAGAATAAAAGTGGGAGTGAAACTCAATAATGCAACCAATATGGTGATATGTGAACTACCCCTACATGCCAAGTTCAAGAGAAAGACACCTAAGGTCTAATGGATGTCAGAATAACAATCCCACCTTATCCTATAAAATCCATCTAGAACAACTAGGATCATGGTTATGTCGCATAATAAAAGAGATAAAACATGGACAAGGTAAAAACATGACAACATATTTTGTATTTTTTTTTGTATTTTTGGCATATATGATGTACTAGAAGAGTACTGACATAACACACCGAAGCAAAAAGAGATAAAAGAATCACACACATATGTAAAATATGTGCAAGTGTAATTGTGTCTAATAGGTCATGTCAAGGTGTAAACACTACTATGCATATGCCAAGGATTTACAGACATGAAATCATGGAGGAGTGGATTTACCATATTTCATACCATGATGGGGATTTTCCATAGTAAGTTGAACTGCTCGATTCATAAATGTTGGTGATGTGAAGTAACGTCTAAAACCATAAGGTTATCAAGAATAACCGGAGGACATAAAATGTGAGTGTTCTTGTCATCTAGTGGAGCTCCTTCACAAGGAATATTAAGACATTAAGCAAGAAAATTGAAGTTGTCGATAGGCAAAGATGACTAGGAAAGTTCATTGGAAATTTCAACAATAAAAACACAAGACTTGACATGGTCAAAGGGTGGCACTTCCAAGGAGGCCCAAGGAGATGCCCATTCGAAATACTTAACCACTTCTTGTTTCATCCCTCACCAAGAAAAATATTTTCTCAAAGATGTAATCATATTCTAATACCCTCAATGAGATAAAAAGGTTTTATTTGATGCTCATTTAGAATTACATGCTTTAAGGTGGATACAATTGGAACATGTATTATATTTATGAAATTTAGCATCCCATCTTTGCTTTCTCCCTAACTAGACTATCTTAAAAAGTTTATTTTTTGTTGAATCTATCCATATACTTTATCTCTTAAGGATATGACTTTGGTCTACTCTAAAAAGTATATTTTTGTATTACTAATAGAAATTTTAACAATTTTGACAATCTATTTTCCATTCCTTCTCAAGTCATATGCTACCTTATTCTCCTTCTCGTTGATGTGTTTAATATCAAATACAAATTTTCTCAAGAAGGCCATCCACCTTCCTTATCGAGAATTTATATCTCGTTGGCTAAAAAAATACTTCAAACTAATACGATAAGTAAAATGAATAAATTTCATTCCTAAGAGACAATGCCTCCACATTTTTAGATCATGTGTGACTGCATCTAACTCAAGATCATAAAACACATAATTTTTCTCATGGTATTTTAAATTTATTGATTCATATGAAATTACATTATTCTCTTATGTCATAAATACTCTACCAAGTCCTTTGAGACATGGATCTATGCAAACAATAAAATTATTACTAGGATCAACAATTTTCAATATTGGCGCTACTATTAGTAAAAGCTTGAATCTCTAAAAACTATCTTGACACTTCTGTGTCCAATTGAACAAAACTACCTTTTTCTGTAGCGAGGTTATGGGGTAAGCTAATTTTGAAATTATTGAATGAATCTACGGTAGTATTCAGTAATACCAATGAAATATTGAATGTCTAGAACATCTTTAGGTGCTAGCTAGTTTAACATTACTTCGACCTTTTCATGGTTAATTGAAATCCCTTCCTTGGAAATCACATGTCCCAAGCACTAGATGTTTTTGTAATAGAATTTAAATCCACTAAAATTTATGTATAGCTAATGTTCCCTAAGGGTTTTTATAACTATTCCCAAGCATTCTTCATGTTCTTCTTACTCTCTAGAATATATTAGAATATCATTAATAAAATTAACAAAAATTTTCTAGATATTTGCTAAAAATGACATTCATGAAATAGATAAAGGTTGCAGGAGCATTCGTAAGTTCAAATGGAAGTACAAAAAATTCATAGTGGGTGTACCTAGTGCTAAAGGTAGTCCTTGGCATGTCAACATCTTTTATTCTTAACTAGTGGTAACCAGACTAGGAGTTTATTTTGAAAAATGTGTTTCCCCTCTAACTTGGTCAAAAATATCATCTATTATGGGTAGAGGTTATTTTTTATTAGTAGTTAGTTTATCTTGTTGTTTGTAATATTTACATGTCGTGGAATTTTTATATTTATTTCTTACAAACAATATACTGGCTCCCTAAGTGGAAATGCTTGGTCTAATGTACCCCTTGTCTAGCATATATCGTGACTGGATTCTTAGTTGCATGAGTTATGGCACACTAATTTTGCATCATCCTTTGGGCATAACTATGGCTCTTGGTATTAACATAATTCTAAAATCTATGTCTCTATTAGGGTTTAGTCCTAGAATCTCATCTACAAAAACATATTTAAATTATTTGATCAATTCAAGGTCATATTTTTTATGTTTCATGTTTTTGTATGAATTTTTCTATCTGTACAACAAATAGTCTGTAGCCTTTATAGGTACATCTTTTTAACTATAAAGTTGCAACTGTTTTGGTGGATATAAGCCTTGTTATTTCCGTGATAAGTTGCACATTTCCTTTTTCTATGGTGCATATAACAATTTTCTCTAGAAAATTAACTATGAACATATATTTCTCGAACTAGTCAGTTTGTAATAACCATACCCAACTTACCCCATCGGGTGACTATAATTACTAACCGAACCCTTGTCATGCTGTCATAAGAGCACGACAATTTACATTTTATTTTTTTCTCTCACATATATATGTGTGTGTGTGTGTGTGTGTGTGATGAGCCCCAAAATTGGTAACAATTTGGGCTCATTTGGCCTAATTTTCCTTGTTCAGTCCTTGTTCAAATCCATCATTTTCTATAGTTTATGCATCATTTTTAGTATGTTTGTGTCTTCGGTACGAATAAGGGAAGTTACTTTTCCTAGGTGGTTAACACATGTCTATCTCAGGTTTTGACATATATTGGAGCAAAGTCAAAGCAATCATGAGCTATAAGGCAGCCAAGCCTGAAGTGAGGACTTGAAGGAGGGGTGCCTACGACATTCAATGACCCTTCCTCGGGATCTTCACCTCTAAATCCGAGATCCAAAGACCACCAAATCGAATCTAGAAGGCAGCCAATCAGCATTTAGAAAGGGATTGTTTGACACACAGTTTGTCAGCCGAGTTCCACAGATTGAGGAGGCTAGCTAGGTCCCTCGTGATCTATAAATTTTGAGGCCTCAGCCTTCGTAAAAAGACTTTTGAAACTATTGTGTACTTTGCACCTCAGTATTGCAGCTTTATTTTGTTCCTTTGTAGCCATTTTTGGCATGACTGTTATGATTCTTTTTGGATAATGAGAAGCAGTTTGGTTTCCTATCAAATTTGAGTTTTTCATAGGAGCCAAAGCTCTCAGGGTTGGGCCCAACCTAAGAGCCTAGGACCTCCTTCTTGTATTGTTACTTTTCCTTTACATATCATTGTTTTCCTTTATGCATTTGAATATATTTCTGTTAAGTAGATTTTGTTATGGTTGCTGTAATAGATCACTGTTTATGAACGACTTTTGTTTAGGTGTTTTGGTAGGATAATAACAGCAAGATTTCCAAGAAAAAGAGACAACCACACTCCTGGTTTCACCTCGGCCTTATTGAATTTGGGGCTGGAATTGAGGAAACAATGCTGCCTCACAAAAACACTAGTTTGCTTGTTTATGCAACCTTTTAGTGTGCTTGTTTTATTTGCAGAGATTAGTCATGGGGTTGGACATCTGAAATGTTTCTTTACATAGATGGTGTACAAGGTTCTCTTCCCAAATAAAGTTGCTGCTCATTTATGTTGATTGATGGATAGACTAGACTAGTTTAGGATTTGATCATTTGCAGGTCTTTGTTGATTTGATCAAGGCCCACCGTGCAGGGCATCTTCTTCCTTCATCCATCATCCCAAGGTATCATCTAAGCCTCCTGTTCTATCTTGTAGCTAAGCTGCCTATTTCCCATCTATCCTTTATGTCCACGAAACCTTACCTCCTTACTCATCATTGCCTTAGCCATCTTCAAGCCAAGTCAGCCTTCTACACCTCTTCACCGATCCACCCACCAGTCCTTAGGCCATTTTTAGACCCCTATCCTACCTCCAGATCCATCCATGCACCTTCCCTCACTCATCCACCTCCTAAAAACTGACTTCCAAACATCCTGTAGAAATTCTAAAGTTCCCTGTAGAAATTCTGAAGTTTCCTGTAGAAATCCTGAAGTTTCCTGTAGAACCCCTGCAGACTTCTTGTAGAAGATCACAAGTGAGGTTTCTTGATAGCCAAACCTTGTGAAACTCTGGGGAAGAGTGTTAGTGACTCCTTACACCCTCTCTGAACCTTTCCAACCATTTCCAACCATTCCTCTTCCTTGATCCACCCCTGCACAGTAAGGCACAGTTCAAGCATATACATGTGAAAATTGACACTTAATCAAAAAAATACAGAAAGATACTTTCTAGGAAAAAAGTAGTCTAAGGCATATGCATTTTCCCTTTTTGAAGTCAATGGCATCTCATTCAGTAGTTTGCATTCTCATTTTTGCATCAGTAGAACTAGCAATTAGAATTAGGGTTTGCTAGGGTTTACATTTCTTTTTGGCTTTCAGTTTCCTTTTCGCAAATAGATTAGCTTCCTTTGAGTTAGCTTTCGTTCATCACTTAAAAGCTTCTTCTGAGAACTCATAGAAGTTGGCTAAAGCCCCTAGCAGACTTGTGCCGGCTGACCAAGTGACAGTTGCGGCAAGAGCTAGTACTTGTGCATACAGCACCATCGCTTCCAAGTTTGTTACGAACAACCGGGTTGATAAAAGTAAAGAAGGGAGTCCCAGGAGTTGCAGCATTATTTCTGCAATATTGGAGCCCACCATCTTTTTGGCGCCATTACCGAGGAAGCGTCAGAGTATTGGTGATTGTTTTTTTTCGTCTATTTTCTACTACAACCTTCTGCTAAGTAGTTTATTTCATTTCTATTCTGCAATTTCATTTCCGCAAAAGTAGAATAGACATTTCCTGCATTCATAGATTAGCATTCAAATTCCGCAATTTCAATTCTGCAAGCATAGATTAGAATTTCAATTCTGCTTTCATAGATTAGCATTTCAATTCTGCAAGCATAAGTTAGCATTTCAATTCCGCATTTTCCTTTCAGTAAGATAGTTAGCTACAGTTCAACCTATTTTAGTTTTGCAGGTACAAGAAAAAATAGAAACAACAAGAAAAAGTCTTTCCATTTCATGCCTCGTAGGAACAGAGATAAGACCGGCAAATTCTTACCCAACACCCCCACCACATCACTGAGACAACTTTCTCTTTTCTCTGGTGACAGTGAGCCAGAAGAACCTATAGGTGAACCTCTTGAGATATACGAAGATCCTATAGCAGAAGAAGTGTTAGAAACCATTACGTCTGAAGCCATGGCTGAAAACCGAAACGGTAGAAGAGAAGACGAGAAAATAGACGGTGCCTTTCCCATTCGAGAGACCAATAAAGACATGAAAATGAAAAACATAAGTCCCTCTGCTCTACCTCATTTCCATGGTCTGACTACTGAGGACCCTGATACCTTCTTGTTTGAGTTTGTTGTCCTTTGTCGAACTTATGACTATGCTGAGGATGAGCAAAAGCTGAAACTCTTTCCCTCTACCCTCAAGGATGCAGCATTACGCTGGTTCATGGGGTTACCTGGAAACAGTATCACCACTTCGGCTCAAATGCAACAACCTTTCAACACCAAGTACAGAGACTATTGTAGGTCCAAGGAAACCAAGGGGGAAATCCTTCGGATGACCATGGAAAGTGACGAATCTTTGGAAGACTATGAGGAAAGGTTCCAACTCAGCTATAAACGAGCTAGGGGCACACTTGACCCGCAATCTCTTAAGTTGGTTCTGCTCCGAGGAGTCCCTGAAGACCTTATGGACACTCTTAACCTGCTGGCTGGAGGAGATATCTACCAACTACCTTATGAGGACATAAAGACCGTATTTAGAAACCATTCTAGGGTGGCCCGGAAGAGAAGTAGGGGGAATCATCTCTCAGCTAGTACCTCTCTCTCCAAGCATGAGTTTTCTAACCAGATGGAAGACCTTAAGAGAAAAATGGGATAGACCATTGCCATACAACTCGATACCTTCCGAATTCAGCAGAAAAAAGAAGAAGCTGAGAGGGCTTTGGCCATTTTTTGTCATATATGCACAAGGAAGCACCCCAAGAATGAGTGCCCATTACACTCAGTAGAGGTATGTTTTTTGTGTGAGGAAGACCATCCCACCAACCAATGCCCTACCTTGCCTGGATTTAAAGCCATGTACCTAGGGACCGAGGTGGCTACTAAACCTCTCTACTTCCTCAATCAAAGGAGGCCTCATGGACCCATACCTTATCAACAGGGAATGCAAGGGTCATCCCAAGCTTACTACCACCCCAATCAACCTACCCATATGCCTTCTTGGGGCCCCCCTGCTCACCCTTCCTGGTCCGCACCTCCTCCATGGTCTTATCCATCTCCATACGAAACTCAACCTCCTTCTCACTCGTTTCACTCTCATGCTCAGCCACAACCTCAGTGGAATGCACCTCAACCGGCGTGGAGGCCCCAATACAACACTCCTCCCGCCATTCTACCTCCACCACCAACTCAATCCCGACCATTACCTCCTGCTCCTCCAAGACAACCCCAAATGCCTGCTCAATCGAACCCGAACCCAAACAACAGACAGGCCCAATAGGTATATACTGGGGAGACATCATGCCCTACCTATGTTGTGGAGATCCAGGAGATCAACCTGCGATCTGGGAAAGTCCTTCCAGAACACCAACCTCCTCCCTTAGAAGAGGAGGAAGAGAAACAGGAAAGTGAACCCCAAGCCATTCCACCCTTTCCTGAGGGACTCACAGCGACCACATGGCCCAACCCAGAGGAGGAAGAGCTTCTAGGAGAACTTAAGTAGTTGTGTGTGAAAATTCCACTTCTCTAGGCCATCAAAGATGTACCAATTTAAAACAAATTGATTAAGGAGAAGTGTTTCAGGCACCCAGGCAGGCAAAAGAAAGATGCCTCGACCATCAATGTCATAGGACAACTGTCCGATCTCATGTTGGGGCAAGTAATCTGTCCAAAGTATTTGGACCCTGGGAGCCCTGTAGTTAATGTCCACATTAATGGCACCATTATACCCCACACTCTGATTGATCTAGGGGTCGCCATCAACGTGCTGACTAGGGACACCATGCTTAAGCTCAATCTTCAAAGTTCCCTAAGAAAGACTTCGACAATGCTGCAATTGGCAGATCGCTCCACCGTGACTCCCGAAGGGATTGTGGAGGATGCCTTGGTCTCTGTAGACTCGTGGGAATACCCTGCGGACTTTTTGGTGCTCCAGCCTAAAGAAAAACTCACAGGTTATCTCCTCATTTTGGGAAGGCCTTGGCTGGCCACTGCAGTTGCTTACATCAGCTGTCGAGCCGGAAGCATGACCATCAAAATGGGCCTATGTCCAAGCAATTGGTCCTATACCCTCCTGCCCAACCTTCGCTAGAACATGACTTACCCCTCTGGTTGGAAGAAGGAGAAGAGGATGAGGTATACTCTGCACCATTATGCACAATAGAGGCCACCAAGGGAGGTCCTCCAACCGAGGATGATTTGATTGAAAACTTAATCCAAAATCCTCCCCCTAGTGAGCTATCCTTGGAAGAATTGGTGGAAGACACCCAGGCCAATGCCTTAGTGGAACTAAGTGCCACTAATCCAACCAACCCCAGAGTTAAGAATGTGGAGTTTGGCCCTGAGAAGACTTTGAAGATAATCTCCTCTCTCTCTCCCTCTCAGGAAAAGGAGCTATGTAGTCTCTTGACCCACCATTTGGAGGCCTTTGCTTGGAGCTACAAGGAAATGAAGGGAATCCATCCCTCAGTCTGTACTCATCATATCTACATCAAGGAGGACTGTAAACCAGTCAGGAAACCCCAGAGGAGGATAAATCCAGCCCTCAAAGACATTGTTAAAGAAGAGGTGCAAAAACTGTTGGATGCGGGATTCATCTACCCCATCTCGGATAGCAAATGGGTTTCCCCTCTCGTGTTGGTGCCCAAGAAAAATGGGAAATGGAGAATCTGTGTGGACTACAGAGAGTTGAACAAAACCACCAAGAAAGACCACTTCCCTTTACCTTTCATAGATCAAGTGCTGGATGGTCTAGCAGGGAAGAGATTTTTCTCTTTCTTAGATCGATTCAATGGGTACAACCAGATTCAAATCAGCCCGGAAGACCAAGCTAAGACCACTTTCACTTGTCCATGGGGTACCTTTGCCTACCGTGTTCTTCCCTTTGGGATATGTAATTCCCTTGCCACGTTCCATAGGGTTGTGTTAAGCATCTTTGACGAGTTGCTCCATGATTCGGTAGAAATCTATATGGATGACTTTACTCCTTAAGGGTCTAGCTTCCAAGAAGCCTTATCCAACCTCGGAAAAGTTTTGAGTAAGTGCATCGAGATGAATCTGTCCCTCAGTCATGAGAAATGTGAGTTCCTGATGACTGAAGGGACCATGTTAGGCCATACCATCTCTCGCCAGGGGTTACAGGTGGATCCCAATAAAGTTGCTATCATCAAAAGGGTCCCACCTCCTAAAAAGGTGAGAGATGTCCGGAGTTTCCTAGGCTTAGCAGATATTACCGCAGATTCATTAAAGACATTAGTAAGCTAGCCTCGCCATTGTTTGGCCTCTTAGCAAAACATATTGAGTTTAAATGGTCGGATGACTGCCAAAAGGCTCTGAATGAATTAAAGGATAAGTTGGTGTCTACTCCAATTCTGAGAAGCCCAAACTGGACCCTACCTTTCCACATCCACACGGATGCCTGAACAAAGCCATAAGGGCAGCCTTAGGACAAGTTGAAGAAAAACTCCCATATGCTATATACTTTGTCAGTAAAAACTTATCCAAGGAAAAAATGAATTACACGGTAACCGAGAAAGAGTTCCTAGCTGTGGTCCATGCCCTGAACAAGTTCTGACACTATATCACTGGCTATCAAACATTTGTACATACTGACCATGCTGCAATCTGATATTTAATGAATAAGCCTGACGTGAATGCTCGTATTATTAGATGGTTACTTTTATTGCAGCAGTTTGATTTGACCATTATTGACAAACCAGGTAGAGAAAATGTTGTTGCTGACTTCTTGTCTAGACTGGATTTGCCTGCAAGTAAAGAAGGAACCGTGGATGACCAGATGCTAGATGAGCATTTGTTTCCTATCTCCCTACTCTCCCCATGGTTTGCTGATATAGCAAACTATCTGGTCTCAGCACAGTTCCCTCTGCATCTATCCTCGAAGGAGAAGAGCAGAATCGTGAGAAAAAGTGCCTCATTTACTTGGATCGGGGGCAACTTGTTCAAACTTGGACCTGATCAGATCTTAAGACGTTGTGTAAGGGAGGAGGAAGTCTTTGACATCCTCCTAACTTGTCACGATGGACCTTGTGGAGGACATTTTGCAGCCAAGAGGACTACCTTCAAGATTCTACAGGAAGGCTACTATTGGCCCACTCTTCATGCAGATGTCAGAAGATATATCAGCCAATGTGACCGATGCCAAAGGATGGGGAAACCAACCCCAAGGGATGAAATGCCTCTCCAACCTCAGGTGACTCTTGAACCATTTGAGAAGTGGGGTATGGACTTTGTGGGCCCTATCAACCCTCCTTCAAGGCAAAAGTCTTACATCATTGTGTGCACAGATTATCTGACAAAGTGGGCAGAGACCAAAGCAATCAAAGCAGCAACAAAAGAAAAGGTGGCCGAGTTCTTACGAGAAAACATTTTCTACAAATTTGGCTACCCAAGATAGATAGTCACTGATCAAGGAAGCCAGTTCACCTCCAGTTTGATTGAAGATCTGCTTGCTCATCACAGAATCAAGCATAGGACTTGCACCCCATATCATCCTCAAGCGAATAGGCAAGTGGAAGTCTCCAACAGAGCATTAGAGGGGATCTTGACCAAGGTGGTAAGCAGTAGTATAAAGGATTGGGCAGATCGCCTGGTTGAGGCCACCTGGGCCTACAACACCACTTGAAAGACCACAACCAGTTTCACACCCTACGAGCTGGTCTATGGAAAGAGAGCTTTGCTGTCAATCGAGTTTGAGTACAACACATTGAGGATGGCAGCTTAGCTGGACCTAGACCTTAGTCATGCTCAACAAGAAAGGTTAATGCAACTGAATGGGTTGGATGAACTTCTAATGCAGGCCCTCCTCCACTTAGAAGTGACTCAACTTCAGAGGAAGGTGTTGCATGACCGGAACCTCAATGACAAACAATTCCAGCCAGGAGATTGGGTGCCGCTATATGATTCCAGACATAAGGATTTCAAGGGAAAACTGAGAACGAGGCGGCTAGGACCATATGTAGTAGAAACGTGTAATGTTAATGGCTTTGTTCTTATCTGAACTATTGATGAAGAAGCCATCCCCATGCTCATCAATGGGCATCAACTCAAGATCTACAGGCAGCCTCTTTCAAGGCAAGAGTTCGTCAAAACTATGGAAAAATCAGTGCTGGTCATAGAAAAGGGTTCTGCCTCTGTTTTGGGCACACCCTGAGCCTCATTTTATATTCTGAAAAAAAAAAAAAAAAAAAAAAAAAAAAAAAAAAAAAAAAAAAAAAAAAAAAAAAGAAGAAGAAGAAGAAGAAGAAGATCCTTGGGTGAAAACCTTTTCAAGGCACCTAAGGCAGGTAGTAGGAGTGAAAACCTCATTGAGGCACTCCTGCTGTCTCTCTAAAAAAAAAAGAGAGAGAATGTGAATAAAAGATCCTTGGGTGAAAACCTTTTCAAGGCGCCCAAGGCAGGCAGTAGGGGTGAAAACCTCATTGAGGCGCCCCTGCTGTCTCTTTAAAAAAAAAAGAAAAAAGAAGAAAACAAAAAAAAAGAGGAAAAAGGGAAAAGAGAACAAGAAGAAAAAAATCAGTTGACCTTTGAAGTTTTGTAGGTATACAGCGCAAAAAAGGAGGACTGTCAACTCAAAGACACGGGTTCCTATCAAGCTACCAGATAACCTCTCATGCACATCCACCATGAACACTCATTTTTGAAAAGCTTGGGCACACTCGGATCATGGTTTGGCCTTCTACAGGAAGCTATAGGACTTTCTACAGGAAGTTCTGTATTTCTATAGGAAACTTCCTATAGAACGTTTGAATGGGCCAGAATCAACTACAAGGAAATATTTGGAGCTTTAAGTCCACTAAGGGGGCATGCAACCACCCTTTTCTGTCATCCCCCACTCGCTCCACCTCTTTTCACTACCACCACTCCAATCTGAGCAAGCATACCTTCACATGCAAAGAGAGCTCTGTTTTTCAAATAAGGAAAATTGTATTTCTTTTCAATTTCAGAAACAAGGTCTCCTGAGGCTCGAGCGCTCACCTATTAGGCGACCTCAAGACCTTTCACCTGTGCAATAAGAGTCGAATTATGTCAGCATGCACCCCAAGAGGAGAAACAGCTACAGGATGTCCTACAGGAATCCTGTAGCAACTAATCCAGCTGGAGTACCTACCACAAAGACACCAACAGCTCACAGGATCAGTGCATTCCATGTTCGCCACCAGAGTAATGGGTCTCCAAGACTCCCAGCCAGCAGCAGCCAATGCAAGGAAGCTCCAGCACCTGACCACAGAGCAACAGCATGCAGATCTGGCATCCATCATCTTGAACCCTGGAAGAAATCACGTCCACGGCCGCACAGGTAAGTAACTAACCTTATTTCATCCCATAGCATAAACTATACTCTGAATGTGCACAACTTTGAACATGGGCGGATTGAACAAGGCTGGTTGCTACTCAACTGGCCACCACAGCCCATCAAGCGGCCTCATAGGATCCGAATTGGATCGATTGTGCAGGAAGGGTGGATAATTGGCACGTGGGAAATGTCCAGTCGGGAAGAAGCGGAGGTATGACAACATTGGCGGTGGTAACTCCAGCGGAGAGAATTCGGCGGTCAGGGGCACGCTGGGATATGATTGCGGTGACGTCGGCCAACAAACCATCAGGGACAGCTCAACCCCGCGCCATGAATTCCGTAGCAATTCGAAATCGGCCGATGGATTCTTATGACGCACTGTAGTAATTTATGAAACAACCGTTTCCCAGCTGAATGTGTGTCCTCTTCCTCTACAAGTGGTTAACCTGAAGATTTCTACCTGTTCAAGCGTCCTGCTCCCGCTCAGACTGGTCCTGCGCTGCTGTAAACTCCTCCGGAAGCTGAGAACGAATTTCTATAGGAAACTGCACTACAAGAAACGCGGCATCCAAAGCAGTGCAGACTGTTCACGTCGAGGGTGGTGAATTTCAGAGGTAGGCAGAATTTAACCTCCCCATGCAAAGAAAATTTCTTTTCAAAGGTGGTGCAATCGACGTAGAAAAGGGGTAGGAAAATTCAAGTGAAATTATGTCTGGTTTGATATATGCGTCGCTGCTAAAATCATCGTAGTCATCTGCATGAGCAACTTTCTTCACGCATAAATGAAAACTCCTTCCTGTAGAGGGTGATACCCTGCCGAAACACTATCAAAACTGTAACTTTTATGCCACTGCGTGTATAACGGAGACGTAGCTCTACGCTCCGAGTGGAAATTCTCGAAATCCTTCTTCTGTACATCTGAGCAGGCAAATTCAGCAGGGTAATCGACCAAAGGTATCTTTTTTTTTCCACTCTAAGGAAAGAATCCACCCAGAATTCTCAGTCTGAGAGCGCAAACACAGAATTTGACCATGCCGAGTGGGTTCATTCGAAATGAACCATCAGACTCAAAGAAGTTACGGGAAACCCCTGAGGTGGTAGAACTGTTCTCCTGTGCACAATGGATTTCATTTTGTGACAAGCTCCAGGGGCATGACGATGAAATTACAGAAGAATTCCTTGGGTCCCTAGAGCCGAAGTCAAAAACATTGGCCATCGTAAATTTCAGGGGACTGACCCTCAGACTCACACCGTAGCTCATCAGCAGGGTGACTAATATTCCAATGGGAATCCCGTGGGATAAGGAGGAAAGGAAGCTGGGTAAGAAGGCTAAAGAAGAATTCTTCTTGCCTGAAGAACAATTCTCAGAGGATAAAAACGGAGTGAGGAGGACTAGCCTACAGCCATTCTGGAGTGAAGTCAACCTCCAAATTATGAAGTATATCACTTGCGAGGGGCGGTTTAGTATCATATATGGTTATCATTTTCGGCTGCTCACAGAATTCAGGCACCACATGGACCTCCCCTCGGAGCAGAAATTAAGCATTCCATACTTCCTTTTGTAGTCCATGACTGAATGTGCCACCAAAATCAGAGAAGGGACATCGGACCAGCTAGCACATCACAGGCTTATAAAGCTCCTCGTGGAAGATGCACTCCACACTTTCACTGTCCCTCTCTCATGGGAGATTTTCCGGAATATGTCAAAGGATGATGACATCCAAGTTTTAGCTAAGGAGCTCACTTCCTCCAGCAGTGAAGAGAAGGAGCCTACTCAGGCCGAGAAGAAGACCAAAAGACAGGACACCCAGGGCAAAGCACCCAAGAAGGAGCAAAAAGGAACACCAGCAAAGCAAGCTGCCAAAACAGGGGATGATGGGATTGCCCCAACGCCCAGAGAAAAACGACTACAGAGCAGGGCAGAGCAGACTGAGAAATTCCAGGAAAGTAAGGGCACCCCTAAGGCTACCTCGTTTAAGATGAAAGAAAAATTTCTCGCAGCCAAGCAGGCTAAAACTGTGCCCTCGATTCCTACAGGAAAGCAGCAAGGTACTCCTATAGGAAAACAGCAGAGTACTCCTATAGGAAAGCAACAAAGTGCTCCTATAGGGAAGCAACAAAGTGCTCCTACAGGGAAGTAGCAAAGTGGTCCTACAGGGAGGGAGCAGAGAATTCCTTCAGGGAAATAGCAAGGTCCCTCTACAGGAAAATTGAAAACGGCTTCTACAGGAAGCTAGAAAGCAACCGCTACAGGATTTTCTACAAGAAGTCCAAAAGGAGAACAACAGTAGGAGAAATCGGTTGAAATCCTAGCTAGGGAGGCAGCAGCTGTGCTGGCCGCCCTAAGTACTTCTCCCAAGCCAAAATAAAAATGAAAAAGGGAGACTCCTCTGTATTTCAAAGCAAGAAGGAGTGTGAGAATTAAGACTGGCAGACCCCAGCCTCCATCCATAGAACTAATCACTATTGTGGATACCCCTACCACGCCAAGGGATAAATCTCCCTCCAAAGCCTCCATTACTTATGAGAGGGGGAGCCCAAAAACATCTTCATGGAAGGACAAAGTGGAGAAAATGAGCTCACAAGCCTCTCTACAAGATGCTGAGGCTATTCTACAAGAAACTCTGGCTAGGCTGAAGGAAATTGAGCAGATGGAGGAGAAGGCAGTTGAGTCACCACAAGAGGAGGAGGGAGCAGCCAAGTCACCACCAAAGGAGGAGAAACCTAATGTTATCATGGAACCAAGCCCACAACCAAACTTGGGCTCTTATTATAACTTTTTGGAAGCAGGCAGAATTATTCCCCAAAAGTTTACAGTGCCACTGTTTTTAGCACTAGAAGAAGAATGGGTACGAACCCACACGTGGAAGAGGATAGCTAAATCTAAGGGGGTAGCAGATATTGGGCCTCTAGAGGAAAGGCTCAAGGAAGCACAAAGGGAGCTGGCAAGAGTAAGGCATGAGGAAAGCTCCCAACAAGCCAAATTGAGAGAAGAAAATGAGCTTCTTAGACAGCAGCTCCAGCTGCAGGAACAAGGGAAAGAAAAGGGCATGGAAACCAAGGATCCCTCAGCAGAGCCTCAAGGGAAAGAAGAGATGCAAGCTGATCTTGAGGAGTTCAACCAATAGCTACAGGAAAGGGGACTGCAGGCAGATATTGAGATACAATCATTAAGGCAACAGGTGCAAGAAAAGGAGGCACAACTGGCCTGCATGGCCAGTTGGGAAATGGAAGCACTGCAATGTAGGCAGCCGGCCAAATCTTATGGCCTGTACCTAAGGGACCAGTGGTTGCAGTTCCAAATCAATACATTGGCACAGAGGGGTATCTCTCACATCCAGAACCCCCAGCAGTTCGCAGATTTATGTAACACTAGTTCCTCGAAAGATAAGGCCAAGCTCTCAGAGTTTTACCTCCATAACTTGGCCCTTCCAAACATCACTTCGTGGGACCCGAACACAGCAGTAGGGGACATGAAGCTAATGGCAATGACCTCATGGTTAAACCACAAAGAGAAGAGAGCAGCTGAGGTCAGGAATGTCATGGACCGGGAGTTAGATGAACCACTGCCTATTAGAACAGAGCCAGGGGACCCCACAGCACTGATATCCACTCACCAGCACCTAGCAACCAATTCTCAGGGATTACTAGATTACATGGATCATCAAGCCCAGGCCATAGCACACTTCGAGGATATGGAGAGGTTACTTGGGGACAATTGTGTTCATGCTTGCACTCGTAGGTTGAACACATTGTCCCACAGCCTCAAAATTCGAGAATATCACACTCCAACTCGGATGAGGGAGGCTTTGGCATGGGTACCTCTCTACAAGAAGTCTATGCAAAACCTCCAAGCCAGCTGGATAGGCCTCAAGCTAAGTCCACCCTTGCTTTTGGGATTATTAGAGGGAGGCTCAGAAGAGGAGGAGCATAAGCAGTGGGAAGAAGTGGAGAGGAAGGCTGGATTCCATGACATTGTTGAGGACACTACTTCAGAAGCCTGGGATGCGAGAGTGGCCATCAAAGCAATGAAAGACGAGGAGCTGGACTAGTTGCTCAGGGATGAGCAACCCTTTTAGCAGGGGGGTGATGATGAGCCCCAAAATTGGTAACAATTTTGGCTCATTTGGCCTAATTTTCATTTTTCAGCCCTTGTTCAAATCCGTCATTTTCTATAGTTTATGCATTATTTTTAGTATGTTTATGTCTTTGGTACGAATAGGGGAAGTTACTTTTTCTAGGTGGTTAACACGTGTCTATTTCAGGTTTTTGACATATATTGGAGCAAAGTCAAAGCAATCATGAGCTATAAGGCATCCAAGCCTGAAGTGAGGACTTGAAGGAGGGGTGCCTATGGCATTCAATGACCCTTCCTCGGGATTTTCACCTCCAACTCCAAGCTCCAAAGACCACCAAACCGAATCTAGAAGGCAACCAATCAGCATTTAGAAAGGGACTGTTTGACTCACAGTTTGACAGCCGAGTTCCATAGATTGAGGAGGACAGCTAGGTCCCTCTTTATCTATAAATGTTGAGGCCTCAACCTTCGTAAAAATACTTTTTAACCTATTGTGTACTTTGCACCTCAGTTCTGCAGCTTTACTTTGTTCCTTTGTAGCCATTTTTGGCATAACTGTTATGATTCTTTTTTGATAATGAGAAGCAGTTTGGTTTCCTATCAAATCTGAGTTTTTCATAAGAGCCAAATCTCTCAGGGTTGGGCCCAACCTAAGAGCCTAGGACCTCCTTTCTGTATTATTGCTTTTCCTTTACGTATCACTGTTTTTCTCTTTTATGCATTTGAACACATTGTTGTTAAGTAGATTTCGTTATGATGCTGGAATAGATCACTGTTTATGAATGACTTTGGTTTATATGTTTTGGTAGGATAATAACAGCAAGACCTCCAAGGAAAAGAGACAATTACACTCCTGGTTTCACCTCGGCCTTATTGGACTTGGGGCTGACATTGAGGAAACAATGTTGCCTCACAAAAGCACTAGTTTGTTGTTTATGCAATATTTTAGTGTGCTTGTTTTATTTGAACATATTAGTCATGGGTTTGGACATCTGAAATGTTTCTTTACATAATGGTGTACAAGGTTTTCTTCCCAAATAAAGTTGTTGCTCATTTATGTTGATTGATGGATAAATCAACTAGTTTAGGATTTGATCATTTGCAGGTTTTTGTAGAATTGATCAAGGCCCACTGTGCAGGGCATCTTCTTCCTTCATCCATCCTCCCAAAGCATCATCTAAGCCTCATGTTCTGTCTCGTAGCTAAGCTGCCCTTTTCCCATCTATCCTTTTTGTCTACGAAACCTTACCTCCTTGTTCATCATTGCTTTAGCCATCTTCGAGCCAACTCAGCCTTCTACACCCCTCCACCGAACCACCCACCAATCCTTAGGCCATTTTTAGACCCCTATCCTACCTCTAGATCCATCCATGCACCTTCCCTCACTCATCCACCTCCTAAAAACCGACTTCCAAACATCCTGTAGAAGTTTTGAAGTTTCCTGTAGAAATCCTGAATTTTCCTGTAGAACCCCTGCAGACTTCCTGTAGAAGCTCACAAGTGAGGTTTCCTGATGGCCAAACCTTGTGAGACTCTGGGGAAGAGTCTTAGGGACTCCTTAGACCCCCTCTAAGCCTCTCCAACTATTTCCAAGCATTCCTCTTCCTTGATCCACTCCTACACAGTGAAGCACAGTTCAAGCACATGCATGTGAAAATCGACACTTAATCAAAAAATACAAAAAGATACTTTCTAGGACAAAAGTAGTCTAAGACATGTGCATTTTCCCTTTTTGAAGTCAATGGCATCTCATTCAGTAGTTTTCATTCTCATTTTTGCATCAATAGAACTAGTTGGTAGAATTAGGGTTTGCTAGGGTTTGCATTCCTCTTTGGCTTTCAGTTTCTTTCTGCAAGTAGATTAGCTCCCCTTTGAGTTAGATTTCATCCATCATTTACAAGCTTCTTCTAAGAACTTATAGAAGTTTGCTAAAGCCCTAGCGGACTTGTGCCAGCTGACCAAGTGACAGCTGCGACAAGAGCTAGTACTTGTGCATACAGCACCGCCGCTTCCAAGTTTGTTACGAACTACCGGGTTGATAAAAGTAAAGAAGGGAGTACCAGGAGTTGCAGCATTATTGCTACAATACTAGAGCCCACCATATTTTTGGCGCCATTGCCAGGGAAGCTTCAGAATATTGGTGATTGTTTCTTTTCTTCTATTTTCTCCTACAACCTTCTGCTAAGTAGTTTATTTCATTTCCATTCTGCAATTTCATTTCCGCAAAAGTAGAGTAGACATTTCCTGCTTTCATAGATTATCCTTTTCATTCTGCAAGTGTAGCATAGCATTTCAATTCTGCAAGCGTAGCTTAGCATTTCAATTCCTGCAATTTCATTTGAGCAAAATAGATTAGTACTTTCCTACTTTCATTTCAATTCCGCATTTCCATTTCAGCAAGATAGTTAGTTGCAGTTCAATCTATTTTAGTTTTGCAGGTACTAGAAGAAAACAAAAAAGCAATCAAAAGTCTTTCCATTTCATGCCTCATAGGAACAGAGATAAAACTGGAAAATTCTTACCCAACACGACCACCACATCACTGAGTCAACCTTCTCGCTTCTCTAGTGATAGTGAGCCAGAAGAACCTATAGGTGAACCTCCTGAGATATACGAAGATCCTATAACAGAAGAAGAGATAGAGAACACTCCATCTAAAGCCATGGCTGAAAACCGAAATGGTAGAAGAGAAGATGAGAGAATAGAAGGTGCCTTTCCCATCCGAGAAACCAATGGAGACATGAAAATGAAAAACATAAGTCCCTCTGCTTTACCTCACTTCCATGGACTAACTACTGAAGACCCTGATACCTTCTTGTTTGAGTTTGCTCTCCTTTATCGAACTTATGACTATGCTGAGGATGAGCAAAAGTTGAAACTATTTCCCTCTACCCTCAAGGGGCGACATTATGCTAGTTCATGGGGTTACCTGGAAACAGTATCACCACTTGGGCTCAGATGCAGCAAGCCTTCAATGCCAAATACCAGGACTACTGTAGATCCAAGGAAACTAAGGGAGAAATCTTTCGGATGACTATGGGAAGCGATGAATCTTTAGAAGACTACGAGGAAAGGTTCCAACTCAGTTATGAAAGGGCCAGGTGCACACTTGACCCAGAATCTCTGAAGCTAGTTCTGCTCTGAGGAGTCCCTGAAGACCTTTTTGACACCCTTAACATGTTGGCTGGAGGAGACATCTAC
Organism: Pinus taeda; assembly: GCA_000404065.3. Classification (NCBI taxonomy): domain Eukaryota; kingdom Viridiplantae; phylum Streptophyta; class Pinopsida; order Pinales; family Pinaceae; genus Pinus; species Pinus taeda. The sequence continues at coordinate 228,618 of APFE031208230.1, forward strand.
CAACTACCTTATGAGGACATAAAGACCGTGTTTAGAAACCATTCTAGGGCGGCCCGGAAGAAAGGTAGGGGGAATCATCTTTCAGCTAGTACCACTTTCTCCAAGCATGAGTTTGCTAACCAGATGGAAGACCTCAAGAGTGAGATGAGACAGACTATTTCCATGCAACTTGATACCTTCTGAATTCAGCAAAAGAAAGA
>APFE031208230.1:234004-273043 GCA_000404065.3 Pinus taeda
AGGCGCCCCTGTTGTCTCTCTGAAAAAGAATTGGAATAAAAAGATCCTTGGGTGAAAACCTCTCTAAGGCAACCAAGGCAGATAGTAGGGGTGAAGACCTCATTGAGGCGCCCCTTCTGTCTCTTAAAAAAAAAAAGAGAGAAAAAAAAAACAAAAACAAAAAAGAAGAAGGAAGAAACAGAAAAAAAAAAAAACAAGTTTAATCTTTGGAAATTGTTGCAGGTTGCAAGAACACAATGCAAAAAGGAGGCCTCTCAACTCAAGGACAAGGGTCCCTACCAAGCTACCAGGCAACATCACATACACTCCCTCCATGAACACTCATTTTTTCCAAGGTTCGGACACAATCTGGTCATGGTTTAACCTTCTACAAGAAGCTACAGGACTTTCTATAGGAAGTTCTGTATTTCTACAGGAAACATCCTGTAGAGCCTTTGGGCGGGCCAGAATCGATTATGAAGAAGGATTTGAAGCTTGAAGTTTGTTGAGGAGGCATGAAACCACTCTTTTCTTCCATCCCCCACTTGTTTCACCTCCTTTCACCACCATTGCCACCATCTGGTTGAATATACCTGCACAGTCATACCAGAACCCTGTTTTTTTTAGATAATAATTAGTTTTTTTCAAAGCAAAAATAAAGCATTCAAAGGTTCGCACACTTTACCTGTCAAGGTGACCTCAATACCCTTCACCTGTGAACACGACTCTGTTTATTTCAGCATGCACCCCAGGAGGAGAAACAGCTACAGGATGTCCTACAGGAATCCTGTAGCAGCTAATCCGGCTGGAGCACATACCATGAAGACACCAGCAGCTCACGAAATTGGTGCATGCAGCATTCACCACTAGGAAATCAGGTCTCAAGGTCTCGTAGCCAGCAGCAGCTAATGAAGAGGAGCTCCAACACCTATGCGACACAGCAGCAAGCAGATCCATCATTCCTCGTCCCGAAACTTGAAAACACCACATCCACGGCCGCACAGGTAAGTGCCTAACCTTATTTTGTCAAATTACATAAGCTATACTCTAAATGTGCATGACTGTGAGAATGGACGAATTGAACAAGTCTGGTAGCCATTCAACTGGCCACCACAGCCAGTTAGATGACCTCGTAGGATCCGAATGGGCTTGGTTATGTCGAAAAGATGGGGAATTGACACGTGGGAAGTGTCCAGTCGGGGAGAAGCGGCAGTATGACAGGAATGGTGGCAGTAAATGTAGAGGAAAGAATTCGGCGGTCAGGGACATGCCGGGGAATGATGGTTGTGACGTCGGCCAACGGATCGGCAGGGACAGCTCACCCCCGCGCCATGAATTTCACAGCATTTCAAAATCGGTTGGGCGAATAACTTATGATACACTGCAATCATTTACACACACAACCGTTTTGCAGCCGAGTACGCGTCCTCCTCCTCTGCAATTTGTTAGCCTGAGTTCTCAGTCTGCTCCAACATTCTGCTACCGCTCAGACTCGTCCTGAACCACCATAAAATCCTCCAGAAGCTGGGAACGATTTCTACAGCAAGCTGCGCTACAGGAAACCCAGCATACGAAGCAGCATGGACTGTTCACGTCGAGGGTGGAAATTTTCAGTGAGGCAGGCCTGAACATAACTTTCCCATGCAAATAATTCCAAAAGTGGTGAATTCAACGTATTGAGGGGTAGGTAAAATGTGAATGCAAGTCTGTTTGTGAATTCAAAAGTCGTTTTCTTATCGCTGCCTGAAATTGTCTTCGTGGTCTGCATGCAAGATTTTCTCCACGAGTCTTGAATTAAAATCCCTCCTGTAGAAAAATTGAGACACTGTCAAGGCACCGGTGAAAAATTGTGAATTTTATATGACTGTGTGTATAATGGAGACGTAGCTCTGCGATCTGTGTAGAAAAATCCCGAAGTCCTCCTTCTGTACACGAGCAGGCAAGTTCAGCACAGGGTAATTGATACAAAGATACTGTTTCTTTAACGCTCTGAGAAGGAAATACACCTAGAACTCCCTGTCTGCTTAAAGCGCAAACAAAAACCGAGTTTTTACCATGTCAGGAGGGTTCATTAGAAAAGAACCGTCGGACTCCAAGAAATTACAGGAAACCCCTGAGGTGGTGGACTTGTTTTCCCGTGCACACTGGATGTCATGCTGTGACAAGCTTCAAGGTCACGATGATGAAATTACAGAAGAATTCCTAAGGTCCCTGAAGCCGAAGTCAAAGACATTGGCCATTGTCAACTTCAGAGGATTGACCCTCAGACTCACCCCACATCTCATTAGCAGAGTAACTGATCTACGAATGGGGGTACCCTGGGATAAGGAGGAGAGAAAATTGGGTCAGAAAGCTAAAAAGGAGCTCTTCTTGCCAGAGGAACAATTTTCAGAGGACAAGAATGGAGTTCGAAGAACTAGCCTACAATCGTTTTGGAGTGAAGTCAGCCTCCAAATTATGAAGTATATTACGTGTGAGGGGTGATTTAGCATCGTGTATGGCTATCATTTCCGGTTGCTCACAGAACTTAGGCACCAAATGGACCTACCCCTAGAAAAAAAATTGAGCATTCCTTACTTCCTCTTGCAATCCATGATTGAGTGTGCCACCAAAATGAGAGAGGGGACACCAGACCAGCTAGCCCATCATGGGCTTATCAAGCTCCTCGTGGAAGATGCACTCCACACTTACACTGTCCCTCTCTCCTAGGAAATTTTTCAGAATATGTCTAAGGATGATGACATCCAAGTTTTGGCCAAGGAGCTCACTTCTTCCAGTAGCGAGGAGAAGGAGCACACTCAGGCAGAGAAGAAAGCTAAAGGTCAAGAAACCCTGGGCAAAACACCAAAGAAAGAACAGAAAGGAACACAAGAAAAAGGCCAGGCTACCAAAACAGGGGGTGGTAAAATTACACCAACACCCAGGGAGAAAAGACTACAGAGAAGAGTAGAAAGGACTGAGAAAGTCCAAGCCGATGACGACACCCCAAAGGCAGCCTCAACCAAGCTAAAGGAAAAAGCCCCCTCAGCCAAGCAGGCTAAAACAGTGCCATCTGCTTCTACAGGAAACCAAAAGGCTATTTCTACAGGAAGTTTAAAAACGGCTTCTACAGGAAGCCAGAAAAGAGCCATTATAGGACTTTCTACAGGAAGTCTGAAAAAAGGACAGCAAAAGGAGAAATCAGTCGAAATTCTAGCTAGGGAGGCAGCAGCTGTGCTGGCCACCCTAAGTACCTCTCCCAAGCCAAAGGAAAAATGAAAGAGGGAGACTCCTCTGTATTTTAAAGCAAGAAGGAGTGTGAGGATTAATACTGGCAGACCCCAGCCTCCATCAAAAGAGCCAATCACAATTGTGGATACCCCTACCACACCAAAGGATAGGTCCCCCTCCAAGGCATCCATTACTTATGAGGGGGGAAGCCTGAAAACATCCTCATGGAGAGAAAGGATGGAGAAATTGAACTCGAAAGCCTCTCTATATGATGTCGAGGTTGTTCTACACGAAACTTTGGCTAGGCCGAAAGAAACTGAGCAGATGGAGGAAAGAGCAGCCAAGTCACCACAGGAGGAGGAGAAGACCGATGTCATCATGGAACCAAGCCCCTAGCCCAGCTTGGGCTCTTATTATAACTTTTTGGAGGCCGGAAAAATTATTCCTCAAAAATTCATAGTGCCATTGTTTCTAGCACTAGAGGAAGAAAGAGTATGAACCCACACTTGGATGAGGATCGCTAAATTCAAAGGGGTAGCAGATATAGGGCCTCTAGAGGAAAGGCTCAAGGAAACACAAAGGGAGTTGGCAAGAGTACGGCATGTGGAAAGCTCCCAACAGGCCAAGTTAAGAGAAGAGAATGAGCTGCTTAGACAGCAGCTACAGCTACAGGGACAAAGGAAAGAAGAGGACACAGCAGCCAAGGACACCACAGCAGAACCTCAAGAAAAAGAAGGAATGCAAGCTGATCTTGAGGAACTAAATCGGCAGCTACAGGAAAGGGAATTGCAGGCAGGCATAGAGATACAATCTCTAAAACAGCAGATGCAAGAAAAGGAGGCACAACTGGCCTGCATGGCCAGTTGGGCAATGGAAGCTCTGCAATGTAGGCAACCGACCAAATCCTATGGCCTATACCTAAGGGATTAGTGGCTGCAATTCCAAATCAACACATTGGCACAGAGGGGTATCTCCCAAATCCAAAACCCCCAGCAGTTCATGGATTTATGTAACAGCAGTTCATCGGAAGATAAGGCTAAGCTTTCAGAGTTTTACCTTCATAATTTGGCCCTTCCGAACATCACCTCGTGGGACCCCAACACAGCAGTAAGGGACATGCAGCTGATGGCAATGACCTCATGGTTAAACCATGAAGAAATGAGAGCGGCTGAGGTCAGGAATGTCATGGACCGAGAACTACATGAACCACTGTTGATTAGAGCAGAGCCAGGGGACCCCACAGCATTGATATCCGCTCACCAGCACCTAGCGACCGACTCTCAGGCTTTATTAGAATACATGGAGCGGCAGGCTCAGGCCATAGCACACTTTGAGGATATGGAGCGGTTATTAGGGGAAAATTGTGTTCATGCTTGCACCCGTAGGTGGAACACATTGTCCCATAGCCTCAAAATCAGAGAATATCACACTCCAACTCGAATGAGGGAGGCCTTGGCACGAGTGCCTCTCTACAAGAAGTCTATGCAGAACCTCCAGGCCAACTAGATAGGCCTCAAGCTAAGTCCACCTTTGCTTTTGGGATTGTTAGAAGGAGGCACAGAAGAAGAAGAGCATAAGCAGTGGGAAGAGGTGGAAAGGAAGGTCAGATTCCATGACAGTGAGGAGGATACTACTTCAGAAGCCTGGGATGTAAGGGTGGTGATTAAAGCAATGAAAGACGAGGAGTTGGACTAGTTGCTCAGAGGATGAGCAACCCTTTTAGTAGGGGGGTGATGATGAGCCCCAAATTTGGTAACTTGTTGGGCTCATTTGGCCTAATTATCCTTGTTCAGTCCTTGTTAAATCCTTCATTTTTCATAGCTTATGCATTATTTTTCAGTATGTTTATGTCATTTGTACGAATAAGGGTAGTCACTCTTCCTAGGTGGCTAACACGTGCTCATTTCACATTTTTTGACACATGTTGGAGCAAAACCGAGCAATCATGGGCTAGAAGATAGCCAAGCTTGAGGTGAGGATTCGTAGGGGGGTTGTCTATGGCATCAAATAGCCCTTCCTCGATCTTCACCCCCAACTCTGAGATCCAAAGGCCACCAAAACCAGATCTAGAAGGCAGCCAAGCAGATTTTGGAAGGGACTGTCTAGTCACAGTTTGGACAGCCAAGTCCCATAGATTTAGGAGGCCAGCTAGGGCCCTCGTGGTGTATAAATGTTAAGGCCTCAGTCTTCGTAAGGGAATTTTGAAACCATTGCATATTTTGCACTACAATGTTGTTAGCTTTAGCTTGTTATCTTGTAGCCATTTTGGCATAACTCTTATGACTATTTTTTTGATAATGAGAAGCAGTCCAATTTTATATCAACTCTGAGTTTTCTATAGGAGCCATAGCTCTCAGGGTTGGGCCCAACCTGAGAGCCTAAGGCTTCCTTTTTGTACTGTTACTTTTCCTTTATGCATCATTGTTTTCCTTTTATGCATTTGAAACATATTTCTGTTAGGCAGATTTAGTTGTGTTGATTAGATAGATCATTGTTTATGAATAGAATTGCTTTAGGTGTTTAAAATAGATTGGTAGGATAATAACAGAAAAAAACTCCAAGAAAAGGGTCAACAACACTCTCGGTTTCACCTCATCCTTATTGGGTCAGGGGCTGGAATTGAAGAAACAATGTTGTCCCAACAAAAACACTAGTTTGCTTGACCATGCAATCTTTAGTGTACTGTTTTCATTTGCAGAAATTAGTTATGGGTTTAGATCTCTGAAATGTTTCATTGCAGAGTTGATGTATATGGTTTTCTTTCCAAACAAAGATGTTGTTCATTTATGTTATTAATAGTTAGACTAGATTAGCTAGGACTTTGATTATTTGCAAGACTTTGTTGATTCGGTTGAACGTACACCGTGCAGGACATCTCTACCACTCTTTCATCCACCTAATCTTTATCAGAGCCATTTGTTCCATCTCCTAGCTAGTTTCCTCTTCTCTCATCTATCCTTTTGCCCACGTAAACCTACCTACTTTCTCAATCATTTTCTTAGCCTTCTTTAAGCCAAGTCAGCCTTCTACACCCTCTCACCGCTCCATCCACCAATCCCTGGGTCACTCCAAGCCCCTGTCCTACCTCCCTGTCCATTCATGCATCTTCCCTCACTCACCCATCCTCTAAAATCCACTTTTTAAACATCATGTAGAAATTTCTGAACATCCTGTAGAAATCTCTTAACATCCTGTAGAACCCCTGCAGACTTCCTGTAGAAGCTCACAAATGAGGTTTCTTGATAGCCAAACTTTGTGAAACTCTCTGGAAGGGTGTTAGGGACTCCTTACACCCTCTCTGAACCTTCCCAACCTTTTCCAAGCATTTCTCCTCCTTGATCCACCCCTGCACAGTAAAGAACAGTGAAAGCATATGCATGATGAAACTAACAACTTAATCAAAAATACAAAAATATGTTTTCTTAGGACAAAGGTAGTCTAGACACATGTATTTTACCTTCATAGAAGTAATGGCATCTCTTTTAGTAGTTTTCATTCTCATCTTTGCATCAGTAAGACTAGCTGGTAGAATTAGGGTTTGCTAGGGTTTGCGCTTTCCTTTAGTTTTTCAATCTCTTTTTGCAAATAGATTAGCTTTCTTCGAGTTAGCTTTCATCCATCAATTAAAAAGCTTCTTCTAAGAGCTCATAGAAGTTGGATTAAGCTCCTAGCGAACTTGTGCCAGCTGACCAAGTGACAGCTGCGACAAGAGCTAGTACTTGTGCATACAACACCATCGCTTCCAAGTTTGTTACGAACTACCGGGTTGATAAAAGTAAAGAAGGGAGTCCCAGGAGTTACAGCATTATTGCTGCAATACTGGATCCTACCACCAACCTAATATAGGGTCCAAAAGAATTTTCCCCATGGCACTGTCCCAAACCGCGTAGAGGCAGGCTACTCGCCCCCCTCAAACCCCTTGCTGCGTAATCGTCACAACAAAGGAGGGGCTCCGCCCCCCCCTCAAACCCCCCGCTTAACTACTTTCGCTAGTCATGGAAAGAATATAACACAACCCAACAAGATTTTGTAGGACTTATTAAACCTCAAGGAAAGACAGACACAAGGTATATTATCACTGCGACGAAGTATTTGACTCGTTGGGAAGAAACGCAACTGGTGAAGGATTGAACAAGTGCGGTTGTTGCGAAGTTTCTATTTGAACATGTACTAACACAATTTGGCTGTCCTAAGATCTTGAAGAGTGATTGTGGTATGCACTTCCTAAATGAGACGATCAGCGCACTAACAGAGGAATTTCAGGTGTATCACCAGAAGAGCACACCTTATCACCCATAGGCTAACGAGACAGTGGAGGTGTTCAACAAAGATCTTGAAAATGCGTTCACCAAGGTATGCAATTCTAAGCAAAGTGATTGGGACCTACGGATACTTGCAATGTTGTGGACTTATTGGACAATGTGCAAGAAGCTAACGGGATAAACACCGTTTAGGCTGGTATATGGGGTTGAAGCTGTGATTCCTATGGAATACATCGTGCCTAGTCTGTGTATAGTGATGAGCCTCATAAATGGGTAATTATATGGGCTCATTTTACCTCCTAACCTAGTCAAATCAAACATTCTCTTAGCTTATTGTATGATTTTATGATTATATTTATGCTTATAGAGTGAGTTAACTTAGTTATGATGCCATGTGGTCTAACATGTCTTTAATGCAGATTATTGATGGATTTAGAGGTCAAATCCAAGGATCCAGTGGTCAAATGGCAGCAATAACTTGAAGTAGATAGCTAAGACAACTTATAGGAGGGAATCCCCCTCATTTATCACTCCTCACTTCGAATTCCCCTTCATTCAGCTCGGAGAACAAGCAGTGGAATCATGCACTAGAAAGCAGCCGAGCAAGTGGAGGATGATTGAGAGTTATCTCGAGTTTTGGGAGCCAAGCCTCCCTGATTTTAAGGAAGTTGTTGGTAGCTTCAGATGTATAAGTAGAGAGGCCTAGGGCCTCACTAGGGTTGACTTTTTTTTGCTTGTATAAACTCTACTCAAATTTCGAGCTTACTATTTTGTGACAGTTTTATGTAATCTTGCTATTTTTTTTTATAATGAAGATGGAATCCTTTTTGAGCTAGCACTGATTACCTCAGAGGGATGAAGCTTTTGGGTTAGGGCCCAATCCAAGCAACCAAGCTTCTCTTTACTTTTATTTGTATGCTTTACTTCAGTTTGTAGATTAGTTTGTTGTTAGATGTATTTCTCTTATGGTTAAGAATAGGTTGCTTTTGATGATTTAGTAGCTTGCTCCATTTATGCTTTCTGTAGTAGGTTAAGCAGTGATCAGAGAATATTCAAAAGGCTAGAAACAGTGCCTTGGCCTCTCTTCCTCCCTCTAGGACCATGATTTGAGGCAAAGACTCTCTTGCTGCCCCAAAAACACAGATTTTCTGCATTCCTAGGACTTCTAATGTTTACAGCTTTTTAGTAGGTTAATAGTCCAGTTTTTATTTACTTCAGATCTTCCTTATCATGTTCACTTCCTGATTTTCAATAGTCCTCTTTCATGCTTTCCTTGCTTGCATCATTTCTCAGCATTTCCTTTCAAAGGTCATATTTTAGATCATTTTAATGCAAAAATATGTTTTCCTAAATGCACTCATTTCATTGTTTACTTGATCTTCTTGGTTAGATGTCAGTTCCTTTGCAGTAGAGCTCTTCCAGCAGTAGGCTAGCTTATCAGAAATCACATCCTCCATCTGTTCCATTCCCTACAGGTCTCCCAAACCTCACCTCAATTCTACCTTAGTTTCCTTCATTTTTCATAGAAATTCTTCCTCTCTCCTTGAGAAAACCCAATCATCTTTCTCTCTCCTAGTGGTTCATGGTAGACCTTAGGCACCCTAACACCTCACCCCAACCTTCATCCACCTTTTCCACCCACTCTCACACCCTCAAAATAGCGTAAATTTCCCTCAACCTCCTCCTATAGGCCTCCTTTAGTTTCCCTGTTTTCCTCCTGTAGTTTCCCTGTGTCCTCCTGTAGTTTTCCCTGTAGGCATTATTTTGAAGGCTGAGTGTGGGAAAAGCCTCCAGAAGGCCACCTAAGACCTCTTAGGACCCATTCACACCATCTTCCATCCTCTCAATCTCCAAAACTACCCTTTAATACCACCTGTTCGCTGCCACACTCACACACAATAAATTAGATGCATGTCAAATTCACATAAAAACACCTAAAAATCCAAAAATATGTTTCTTTGCTTATTTACTTCCAGAAATAGCATGGTTAGATGTTGTTTACTTTCTTAAGTAGGTAATGGCATTTCTTTCATGGTTTTCATAGTGTTTTTGGCAAAAGTAGAATTAGCTTGTTAATTAGGGTTTACTAGGTTTTGCTTTACATTCCAGTCTTTCTCTTTTCTACAATTACAATAGCCTCTGTAGAGTAATTTGTCTTTCTTTCATCATACATAGAGCTTCTTCTGGGATCTATAGAAGTTGGCTTGAGCTCCTAGTGATCTTGCACCAGCTAACCAAGTGACAACCTGCAGTAAGAACTAGTACTTGTGCATACAGCACCGACGCTTCCAAGTTTGTTACGAACTACCGGGTTAATAAAAGTAAAGTTGGCAGCCCAAGAGTTGCAGCATTCTTGTTGCAATACTGGTGCTCACCACTTTTTTGGTGCCGTTGTTGGGGAAGCATCAAAGTATTCTGTGATTACTGCTCTCTTCTATTTCTTCTTGCAACATTCTACTAATAGTTTATTTCAACAAAAGTAGACTAGTCATTTATTTTCTTTCAAGTTCTGCATTTCTTTGCTTTCCTTTCCTGCACATTTCATTTCAGCAAAAGTAGACTAGTCATTTCTTTTCTTTCAATTCTGCATTTCCTTGCTTTCCTTTTCAATTCTGCAAATTTCCATTCAGCAAGTTCATTTCAACTAGTTGCAATTTGTTTTATCAATTTTAATTTCTGTAGGTACTATCAGTGTAAAAGAAACAAAAAAAAAACCAACCAAAAAGATTTCATTTCATGCCTCATAGGAATAGAGATAACTCAGGAAAAATTTTACCCAACACCCCCACTGCTTCACACAGCCAACCTTCTATCTTCTTCGATGGCTGAAATAAAAAGGAACCCTTAGGTGAACAGCCAAACATATTTGAAGAACCTATAGGGGAAGAAGAAGAAGAAGAACACATTCCTCTGGAGCCAATGGTTGAAAACAGAAATGCTAGGGGAAATGGAGAAAGAATAGAGGGTACCTTTCCCATTCGGGAGCCAATGGGGAGACCAAAATGAATAATATAAGCCCTTCAGCCCTACATCACTTCCATGGCCTAAATACGGAACATCCTAACACCTTCTTGTTCGAGTTTTTTGTCATCTGTCAAACTTATGACTATGCAGAAGACGAGCAAAAGTTGAAACTGTTCCCTTCTACTCTCAAGGATGCGGCATTACGCTGGTTCATGGGACTACCTAGCAACAACATCACAACTTGGGCTCAAATGCAACAAGCCTTTAACAACAAGTATCGATACTATTGTAGGAAAAAAGATACTCAAGAAGGAATCTTCCGAATGACCATGGGAAGTGATGAGTCCCTGGAAGACTACGAAGAGAGGTTCCAACTCAATTACAAAAGGATCGAGTGTACACTTAAACCTAAGTCTCTGAACTTGGTCCTACTCAGGGGAATCCAGGAAAACCTTTTAGACACTCTCCATCTACTAGCCAGGGAGACATGTACCAACTATCCTATGAGGACATAAAAACTATTTTTAGGAACCATTCTAGAGAAGCCAGAAAGAAAGGTGGGGGGGTCAACCCATAGCCAATACCTCTTCTTCTAATTCATCCATTAAAGGGGAAAGTGGAAGCATGCTAGAAAACTTCAAGAGTGAGATGTTGCAGACTCTTTCCATGCAAATGGATACCTTACATATCAAAAGAAAGCAAGAGGAAACAAAAAGGGATTTCACCATTTTTTGTCCTAGATGCACCAGGAGGCGTCGTAGGAATGAATTCCCATTGAACTCTATAGAGGTATGGTCAGTTTGTGAAGAAAATTATTCTACAGATAAGTGCTCTTCCTTGCCCATTATTAAAGTTGTATACCAAGGGGCCGAAGGAGCCACTAAATAGATCTATTACATAAACCAAAGGAGGCCGCATGGACCTAGACCATACTAGTAGGGGATGCAAGGGACATCTCAGGCATACTACCACCCCAACCAAGTCAGCTCCATACCTTCTTGGGGCCCCCCTGCTCATCCTTCCTGGTCCACATCTCCTCCTTGGTCCTTCACACATCAATATCATGCCCAACCAACTGCTCATTCATTTCAACCCTATGCTCAGCCGTAACCTCAGTGGAATGCATCTCATCAAGGGTGGAGGCCATAATACAACTCTCCTCCCACTCTTATACCTCCACCACCTGCCCAAACACAACCGTTACCTTCTACTCCACCAAGGCAACCCCAAATGCATGCCTAGCCAAATCCGAACCCGAATAATAGATAGGCTCAGCAAGCATATAGCAGGGAACCATCATGCCCAACTTATGTGGTGGAGATTCAAGAAATCAACTTGCGATTTGGGAAAGTTCTCCTAGATAGTCAGCCTCCACCCAGGGAGGTTGAGGAAGATAAAGAGGAAAGTGAACCTAAAGCAAATCCACCCTTTCCTGAGAGACTATCCATGACAATCCAGCCTACTCTAGAAGAGACTAAACTCCTAGGAGAATTGAAACATTTATGTGTGAAGATACCACTTCTCCAAGCCATAAAAGATGTACCTATCTACAATAGGTTGATCAAAGAGAAGTGCTTTAGGCATCTAGGAAGGCACAAGAGAGATGCCCCAACCATCAATGTCATAGGAAACCTATCCGACCTAATGTTGGGGCAGATAATCTGTCCAAAATATATAGATACTGGATGCTCAGTAGTTGATGTCCACATCAATGGCACAATGGTCCCACATACCTTGATTGATCTGGGAGCTGCCACTAATGTGATGACGAAGAACGCAATGCTCAAACTTAACCTCTAAGGCTCCTTGAGGAAGACTATGATGGTGCTGCAGCTGGCAGACCACTCCACTATGACCCCTGAGGGGATTATCGAAGATGTGATGGTCTCAGTTGATTCTTGGGAGTACCCTGCTAATTTCTTAGTTCTCCAGCCAAAGGCAAAGCTCACTGGGTATCCTCTCATTCTGGGAAGACCCTCATTGGCTACAACTGATGCTTACATCAGCTACCGAGCTGGGAACATGACCATCAAGAACGGGCATATGTTCAAGCAGTTTACCCTATATCCTCCTACCCAACCATTGTTAGAACATGATCTACCTCTCTGGTTAGAGGAGGAGGATGAGGATGAAGTTTATTCTGTACCTCTTTCTGCATTGGAAATCGCCATGGGAGGAAAACCACAAGATGAGGATGATATGGTTGAAAATTTGATTTGGAATCCACCTCCCATTGTATTACCATTAGAAGACATAGTAAGAGAAACCCAAAACAACCCCTCAACTGATCTTTGTGTGGCCAACCCTACTCCTCTCCATGTCAAATATATAGATTTTGGCCCAGAAGGAACATTGAAAATCAATCCATCCCTATCTTCTTCCCAGGAGAAGGAGCTATGAAGCCTACTGAGAAAACATCTAGATGCCTTCGCCTAGAGTTATAAGGAGATGAAGGGAGTACACCATTTAGTATGTACTCATCATATATACATCAAGGAAGATTGTAAACCAATCAGGCAGCCTCAAAGGAGGATGAATCCAGCACTTAAAGATATTGTTAAGGAAGAACTGCAGAAATTACTTCATGCAAGATTCATCTATCCCATTTCTAACAGTGAATGGGTCTCTCCTTTGGTGCTGCTGCCAATTAAAAATGGTAAGTGGAGAATCTATGTCGACTATAGGGAGCTGAACAAAGCCACTAAAAAGGACAACTTTCCTTTACCTTTCATAGATCAAGTGTTAGACAGTCTGGCAAGGAAAAATTTTTTATCTTTCCTAGATGGGTTTAGCGAGGTAAAAAGGATCAATTTCCTTTACATTTCATAGAATCAAGTGTTAGACAGTCTAGTAGGGAAAAAATATTTCTCTTTCCTAGATGGGTTTAGCGGGTACAATCAGATTCAAATCAGCCCGGAAGACCAAGATAAGACCACTTTCATTTGTCCATGGGGTACCTTTGCATACTGGGTCATTCCTTTTGGTTTGTGCAATGCTCCAGCCACTTTCCAAAGAGTGGTATGGAGTATATTTTCTGAATTGGTTCATGATGCAGTAGAAATATACATGGATGATTTTACTCCTTATGGCTCTGACTTTCAGGAAGCTTTATCTAACCTAGGAAAAGTTTTGGATAAGTGTGTTGAGATGAACTTATCCCTCAATCCAGAAAAATGTGAATTCTTGATGACTGAAGGGATCGTGCTAGCTCATGCAATATCTCAACAAGGACTGTAAGTGGACCCCAACAAAATTGCCATCATCCAAAGGGTCCCCCCTCCTCAAAAGGTGAGAGATGTCAGAAGTTTCCTAGGCTTAGACGGATATTACAGGAGATTCATTAAAGACTTCAGCAAGATAGCCTCTCCTTTGCTTGGCCTCTTAGGAAAATATGTTGAGTTAATATGGTCGGAAAACTGTCAAGAAGCCTTAGATACCTTAAAGAGCAAGTTAGTGACTACCTAAATTCTCAGAGGCCCAAACTAGGCCCTACCTTTTCATATTCACATAGATGCCTCGAACAAAGCAATAGGAGCAGCCTTAAGACAAATTGATGAAAAGTTAACTTATGCCATATACTTTATAATCAAAAACTTGGTCAAAGGCAGAGTTAAACTATACAGTGACCGAGAAGGAACTCCTAGTTGTCGTGCATTCCTTAAACAAATTTAGACATTATATCATAGGCTACCAAACCTCTGTGCACACTGATCATGCTACAATTAGATTTTAATGAACAAACCAGATGTAAATGCTTGCATTATTATATGGTTGATTTTACTGCAGTAGTTTGATTTGACAATTATTGATAAGCCTGGTAAAGAGAATGTTGTTGCTGACTTTTTTTCTAGAGTAAATTTTCCTGCAGGTGAAGAAGGAATGGTGGATGACCAAATGCCAGATGAACACCTATTTTCTATATCAATATTCTCTACATGGTTTGCTGATATAGCAAACTACTTAGTTTTAGCACAGTTCCCACCACACTTGTCCTCAAAAGCGAAGAGCAAGATAGTAAGGAAAAGTGCCCCTTTCACCTGGATTGGAGGAAATCTCTTCAAACTGGGCTCAGATCAGATCTTGAGAAGATGTGTTAGGGAATAGGAAGTCTTTGACATCCTCCTGACCTGTCATGATGGGCCTTGTGGAGGTCATTTTGCAGCAAAAAGAACTACCTTCAAGATATTGCAAACAGGCTACTACTGGCCCACTCTTCACCAAGATATGAGGAGATACATGAGCCAATGTGATCGGTGTCAAAGGATGGGGAAACCCACTCCAAAGGATGAAATACCCATGCAACCTCAAGTGACCTTTGAGCCATTTGAGAAGTGGGGCATGGACTTTGTGGGGCCTATCAACCCCCCTTCAAAGCAGAAGCAATACATCATTATCTGCACCGACTACCTTATAAAGTGGGCAGATACAAAAGAAATCAAAGCAGCAAAAGAAGAAAAAGTAGCTGAGTTTTTGAGAGAAAACATATTCTACGAGTTCGAGTATCTGGGAGAGTTGGTCACAGACCAAGGCAGTCAGTTCACTTCCAGCCTGATTGAAGACCTGCTCACACATCATAAGATCAAGCACAGGACTTCCACCCCTTACCATCCACAAGCCAATGGGCAAGTGGAGGTCACTAACAGAGCTTTGGAAGGGATCCTAACCAAGGTAGTGGACAGCAGTAGAAAAGACTGGGCAGATAGATTAGTTGAGGCCACTTGGGCCTACAACACAACATGGAAGACCACCACCGAGTTCACACCCTATCAACTGATCTATGGGAAAAAGGCTTTGTTGTAAATAGATTTTGAATTCAATACCCTAAGGATGGAAGCTCAGCTGGACCTAGACCTCAGCCATGCACAGAAGGAAATATTACTTCAACTCAATGGATTGGATGAATACAGATTGCAATCCCTTCTCCATACAGAGGTAGTTCAGCTTCAGAGAAAGATATGGCATGACAAAAATATCATGGAGGAGCAATTCCAAGAGGGAGATTAGGCACTACTGTATGATTCAAAATACAAAGATTTCAAAGGCAAGCTAAGGACAAGATGGTTGGGACCCTACACTGTAGAGAAATGCAATGACAATGGTTTAGTTCTGATCAGAACCACTGATGATGAAGCCATCCCCATGCTTGTCAATGGACATTGGTTGAAAGTATACAAGAAACCCCTCTCCAAGCGAGAGTTTATTGAATATTTCAATAGAATGGTGATGGTAGTGGAGCATGTCTTAGCTTCCACTTCACCCACTCAGTGAAGGAAAAAAAAAAAAAGGACTCAAGTGAAAACCTCCATGATGCGCTTGAGTCCCATCATTGGGTTGAAAACCTCTTCTGAGGCTGCCCAGTGATGTCAAAAAAAAAAAAAAAAATTAGGAAAAAGAATGAGGTCCCTGGGTGAAAACGTCCCTTGGAGGCACCCAGGGTACGCAATTAAGGTGAAAACCTCTGTGAGGCGACCTAGTTGTTTTTAAAAAAAATGAATTTCTATTGCATTGCAAGTTTGTAGGAGGACTATAAGTAGTAGAAGAAGGTGCCAAGGGAACCTTAACATTCACACCAGCATCCATTTCACCTTCTACACACCTTCATCCATCATTTTTTGCATCTCTTTCACCCCACTATACTTTTTTTTTCCAAAATTGTGTTTTCTAAAAGAGGCTCTATGTTTTCTACAGGAGGCTCCTGTAGGAATTACAAAGAGCCAAAAATGTCTATAGAAGGCATCTTGAGGGACCAGGAGAGCTTCATGAGGAACTTATCATCCCTCTTACCACCTTCAAGCCTCCTTGCTATCATTTCCAAGCCTACATCACACCTCCAAGCATCATTTCTTTTCCTATCCAAGAAAAACACAGAAAAAATATTTTTCCAATATGAAAAAAAAAAGGGCACCAATAACGTTACCTGAAGCTACCTATTTTCCCTCCATCATGCATGACACCTCTGGCATTATTATTGAGCTCCAAGCACAGGGAAAAGCTGAAGTTTAAAGGGGAGAAGTAGCTACAGGAGCTCCTATAGGAATTCCTGTAGTAGCCGATCCCATAGAAGTCCAGCACCAACAACAAAAGAGTGCACATCTACAGGTTGAAGAGGCACATGCAGCTCAGCTACAGCAAAGGAAGAACCTACAACAACACACAACAACACATCAGCTAGTAGAGACAACATGCATAAAGGGAAATGAAGGCATGCAGCAGAGAGAGCCACAACACCTCACATCAAATACACTCAGAGCATAGGTAAGTAACTAATTCACTCCTCTATTTGCATTTGTGTAATTAGGAGTCATATGAAGACAACGAGATGGTTGAGATTGAACAAGGGAAAGGTGTCCAGTTAACTTGGACACCTTCATCTACTTGACTCCACTCATCCGAGATGTCACCCACACGTGTGCACAGTCAACTCAAGAAAAGATGCCAAGGACAGGTAGTGGAGAAAGACTAAACTCCGGTGCAATGATGAGGGATGATTACGAAGAGGGGCCATGATGACCAAGTAGGTGGGGACCAATGGTTCGAATATGGCTAGAATAAACCTTGTCAGCTCAGCACTCATAACTGAAAATATCCATAAAGGGTAATGAACACTCCTCCCCATGCATTCTCACCACCTTTTCTTCATTCTCTCCTCGTAACTCAGCCACAACAATTTCCTTGTGCCCCCACAGCCTCGTAACCAACATTCTCCATTGATTTCTGCCCTATCTTTCCTCTCGAAGTTTTCTACAACAGCACCTAGAGGAAATCTACAGGAGAGACAACAAGCTTCTACAGGAGCGGCAATGAGCCATTTTCAAGGGATAAAACACGGTTTTTTGCACGAAATTTAGTCTAAAGAGGTAGGGTTCATGCATGCCCGCTGTTGAATATCAATATATGAAAGAAGTGGTCTCAACTTGAGGATGAAATCAGTCTTTAGGAGGGCAGAAAATACAAAAAAAAATATATATATATATCTATTTATTTTAAAATAACACAGTATCCTCTGGTTTTTTATTTTTCTCAAAAACTCTTTGTCTCCACCTCCATATTTGGTTTTAAAAAAATCACAGGCAGTATGATAGGAGGGCTTATGAGAAGGGAGCCCACTAACTCCACTAGGCTCCATGCACATCCTCAAGTAGTGGACATATTCACAAGGGCAAACTAGATGACCTTCTTTGAGAAATTTCGAGGGTTTGATGAGGAGATTGCCCAAGAATTTTCTCTCTCTCTAGTCCCTCACACAATAACACATGACACTATAACCATTACAAGCCTCTCCATTGAAATAACCCCAGAATTCATCAGTAGGGTCACTACCCTTCCTCTTGCGCTACCTTGGAGTAAAGATGAAAAACCCATGGGCCAGGCTACCAAGAAGAAATTCTTCCAAAATAATGAAACCCTTGTGGAAGATAAAAATGGAATTAGAAGGGCTTGTATACCATATCCCTGGGATGAGGTTAGCTATCAAATAATCAAATACATTTCTTATGATGGGAGGCACAATATTGTATATGGTTATCATTTCATAACCCTACATGACTTGAGGTATGGCATGGATAACCCAGCACCTCAGAAGCTCAGTATCCCTTATTTTCTCCTTCAATCCCTCATTGACTCCAGAACCAAGGTACAAGCAGGAAATTCAAGGTAGTTAGCTCATGATGGCTTAATCAAACTCCTAGTAGAGGAAGCCCTCCATAGCTTCACACTCCCTATAGCATGGGAAGTTTTCTGAAATATGATAGCTGAGGATGACATAAAAGCATTAACCTATGACTTCAGTCCTACTGGAAGTGAGGAGGAAGAATAGCAAGGAGGAGAAGGTGAAGCCAGTGGTGACATAGTAGAGCAAGAAAGGAAGGAGGAAGGAAAAGAAATAGAGGAGGGAGAAGTTGAAGAGACAGAAAAAGAGATAGAAGAAGGAGAAAATAAGGCAGAGCAAGGGGAAGAGTCCCCTCATTCTTTGGAAAGAGAGGTAGTAGCTGCTGTCACTACCCTTAGTACACCAATCAAAGCAAATCAGAAGAGAAAAAGACAGACCTCTATGTATTTCAGGGCAAGGAAGAGCACAAGAATTAAAGCAGGCAAACCTCAGCCCTCTTCAAAAGTTCCCATTACCATTGAAGATTCACCATTTTCCAGGGTGAAAGAGACTCCTTCCAAAACATCTATCACAGATGAAAGGGGAACTCCAAGATCTTGTACATGGAAGGGGAAGGCAGTACTATAGGACCCAAAACCAAACCTACAGGAGGCTGAGATATTCCTATAGGAGACACTGGCTAAACTATAGAAGACCCAAAAGATTAAGGAAAGGACAGAAGGATAGCCAGAGGTGAAGGAGGAAGAAAAAGAGCTACAAGAACCTGACCCCCAACCTAGTCTTGCCTCCTATTACAATCTACATGAGGGAGGCAGAATAATCCCATAGAAATTTGCAATTCCACTGTTTTTTGAATTGGACAAAGAAAGAGTGAGAACACATAAGTGGATGCAGATAGCCAAATCCAAAGGGGTTGAGGATGTTGGCTATATGGAAAACAAACTCAGGGAAATGGGCAGAGAATTGATTGCTCTCAGAGACAGAGAAGTCATCACAAGAAGCCACCTAGAAAATGAGAATGAAATCCTAAGGAGGCCGCTGCAAGAGAAAGAGACTTAGGTGGCATACATGGGTAGCTTATCCATGGAGGCATTACAATGCAGAACACCATCCAAATCTTATGGCCTCTATTTTAAGGACCAATGGCTTCAATTCCAAATAAATACTTTGGCACAAAGAGGCACAATTCCTTTCCAGGACTACAAGCAATTCATGGATCTATGTGACCAAAGCACCTCAGAGGATAAAGCAAAAATGGTAGAGTTCTACCTACACAATATGGCCCTCACAGACATGAATGTGTGGGACCCCAATGCTAAGTTAGGGGATCTGCAATTAATGGCCATGGCCTCATGGTTGAACCATGAAGAATTGAGGGAAACATAAATAAAAAGGTTGATGATAAAAGAGCAGAATGAACCATTAATGATAAGAGCTGAGCCATCAGAGCCTATGGCACTCATTAGCACACACAACCTGCTTGCCAATGACCCTAATATTGACCCTAAGTATCTAACCAATCAGGCACAAGCCATTGCACACTTTGAAGATATGCAAAGACTACTTGGGGATGACTATGTGCATGCATGCAGGAGGAGATGGAATACCTTACCTCACAATTTGCAGATCAGGGAATACCATTCCCCCATGAGGCTGAAGGAGGCACTGAAAAGAGTGCCAATGTACAAGCACTCCATGCAAAGGCTGAAGCTCAATTGGATTGGCCTCAAACTGAGACCCCACTCCTATTAGGAATGTTGGAAGGTAGAAGAGAAGACGAAGAGGAGGAGAAGTGGAAGGACATAGAAAGAAAGGCAAGATTTTATGGCACACATGAGCAGACCACATCAAAAGCTTGGGATGCTAGGGAGGCCACCAGGGCCATAAAAGATGAGGAGATTGACTAAGTTGCTCAGAGGATGAGCAACACCTTCAATAGGGGGGTGATGATGAGCCTCATAAATGGGTAATTATATGGGCTCATTTTACCTCCTAACCTAGTCAAATCAACCATTCTCTTAGCTTATTGTATGATTTTCTGATTATATTTATGCTTATAGAGTGAGTTGAGTTAGTTATGATGCCATGTGATCTAACATGTATTTAATGTAGATTATTGATGGATTTCGAGGTCAAAGCCAAGGATACAGTAGTCAAATGGAAGCAATAAATTGAAGTAGACAGAGGAGAAAACTTATAGGAGGGAATCCCCCTCATTAATTACTCTTCACCTCGAATTCCCCATCATTCAGCTCAGAGTACAAGCAGTCGAATCATGCACTAGAAGGTAGTAGAGCAAGTGGAGGATGATTGAGAGTTATCTCGAGTTTTGGGAGCCAAACCTCCCTAATTTTAAGCAAGTTATTGGTAGCTTCATATGTATAAGTTGAGAGACCTAGGGCCTCACTAGGGTCTGATTTTTTTTGCTTCTGTAAACTCTGCTCAAATTTCGAGCTTATTATTTTGTGACAGTTTCATGTAAACTTGCTATTATTTTTATAATGAAGATGGAATCCTTTTTGAGCTAGCACTAAGTTACCTCAGAGGGCTGAAGCTCTTTGGTTAGGGCCCAATCCAAGCAGCCAAGCTTCTCTTTACTTGTATTTGTATGCTTTACTTCAGTTGTAGATTAATTTGTTGTTAGATGTATTTCTTTTAAGGTTAAGAATAGGTTGCTTTTGATGATTTAGTAGTTTTCTTCGATTTGTGCTTTATGTAGTAGGTTAAGCAGCGATCATAAAAGATTCAAAAGGCTAGCAATAGTGCCTTGGCCTCTCTTCCTCCCTGTGGGACCATGATTTGAGGCAAAGATTCTCTTGCTACCCCAAAAACACAGATTTTCCTCATTCATAGGACTTCTAGTGTTTGCAGCTTTTTGGTAGGTTAATAGTCCAGTTTTTCTTTGCTTCAGATCTTCCTTATCATGTTCACATCCTGATTTGCAATAGTCCTCTTTCATGCTTTCCATTTTTGCAGCATTTCTCAGCATTTCCTTTCATAGGTCATAGTTTAGATCATTTTAATGCAAAACTTTGTTTTCCTAAATGCACTCATTTCATTGTTTGCTTGATCTTCTTGGTTAACTGTTAGTTCCTTTGCAACAGAGCTCTTCCAGCAGTAGGCCAGCTTATCAACAATCATGTCCTCCATATGATCCATGCCCTACAGGTCTCCCAAACGTCACTTCAATTCTGCCTTAGTTTCCTACATTTTTCATAGAACTTCTTCCTCTCTCCTTGAGCAAACCCAATCATCTTTCTCTCTCCTAGTGGTTCATGGTAGACCTTAGGCACCCTAACACCTCACCCCAACCTTCATCCACCTTTTCCACCCACTCTCACACCCTCAAGATAGTGGAAATCGCTCTCGGCCTCCTCCTATAGGCCTCTTGTAGTTTCCCTATTTTCCTCCTGTAGTTTCCCTGTGTCCTCTTGTAGTTTTTCCTGTAGGCATTATTTTGAAGGTTGAGTGTGGGAAAAGCCTCCAGAAGGCCACCTAAGACCTCCTAGGACCCATTCGCACCATCTTCCATCCTCTAAAGCTCCAAAACCACCCTTTAACGCCACCAGTTTGCTTCCACACTCACACACAATAAATTAGAAGCATGTCAAATTCACATAAAAACACTTAAAAATCCAAAAATATGTTTTTTTTGCTTATTTACTTCCAGAAATAGCATGGATAGATGTTGTTTACTTTCTTGAGTATGTAGTGGCATTTATTTCATGGTTTTCATAGTGTTTTTGGCAAAAGTAGAATTAGCTTGTTAATTAGGGTTTACTAGGTTTTGCTTTACATTCCAGTCTTTCTCCTTTCTACAATTAGAATAGCCTCTGTAGAGTAATCTTTCTTTCTTTCATCACACATAGAGCTTCTTCTGAGATCTATAGAAGTTGGCTTGAGTTCCTAGTGATCTTGCGCCGGCTGACCAATTGACAACCTACAGTAAGAACTACTACTTGTGCATACAGCACCGACACTTCCAAGTTTGTTACGAACTACCGGGTTGATAAAAGTAAAGTTAGCATCCTAGGAGTTGCAGCATTCTTACTACAATACTGGAACTCACTACATAGCAATGCTCAAAAGTATGATGGATCATGGAGCCTTGGAAGAGAGGCTCACGCAATTGGATGAGCTAGAAGAAGAGAGTTTTTTGGCTAGATTTCACCAGCAGGTCTAGAAACAGCATGAAAAAGCGTGGCATGACCGACATATTAAGATGCGCACCTTTAAGGTGAATGACTTGGTGTTGTTTTATGATAGTAATTTTGATAAATTTCCAGGTAAACTTAGAATGCATTGGCTGGGGCCGTATGTTATTAAGGAGATCATCGATGTTGGCGCAGTTCAGCTGGTTAAGTTGAATGGAGATCCCTTCCTAGGAAAAGTGAATGGCAGTCGTTTGAAGCCATATACAGGTGGCCCAACCATCTAAATAGCTGACAATAGCACATTCTTAGTGCTCCAGGCAACTGAAAGGAGGCGTGGAACTATAAACTACACTTCTAGGGAGCTGCACGATGTCAGGACACTTTGTTGCTTCACGCAGTCCTGCTGCAAAGGAACTGATAGTCAACCAAGAAGATCAAGAAAATAATGAAATGAGTGCATTTAGGAAAACAAATTTTTGCATTAAAATGATCTAAACTATGACCTATGAAAGGAAACGCTGAGAAATGTTGCAAGCAAGGAAAGCATGAAAGAGGACTATTGCAGATCAGGAAGTGAACATGATAAGGAAGATCTGAAGCAAAGAGAAACTGGACTATTAACCTACTAAAAGATGTAAACACTAGAAGTCATATGAATGAGGAAAATCTGTGTTTTTTGGGGCAGCAAGAGAGTCTTTGCCTCAAATCATGGTCCCATAGGGAGGAAGAGAGGTCAAGGCACTATTACTAGCCTTTTGAATCTTTTATGGTCACTGCTTAACCTGCTACAAAAAGCACAAATGGAAGAAAACTACTAAATCATCAAAAGCAACCTATTCTTAACCATAAAAGAAATACATCTAATAGCAAATTAATTTATAACTGAAGTAAAGCATACAAATACAAGTAAAGAGAAGCTTGGTTGCTTGGATTGGGCCCTACCCTAAGAGCTTCAGCCCTCTGAAGTAACTCAGTGCTAGCTTAAAAAGGATTCCATCTTCATGATAAAAAAATAGCAAGTTTACATGAAACTGTCACAAAATAATAAGCTCAAAATTGGAGCAGAGTTTACAGAAGCAAAAAAAATCAGACCCTAGTGATGCCCTAGGCCTCTCTACTTATACATTTGAACATATTCCTTAAAATCAGGGAGGCTTGGCTCCCAAAACTCGAGATAACTCTCAATCATCCTCTACTTGCTTGATTGCCTTCTAGTGCATGATTCGGCTACTTGTACTCTGAGCTGAATGAAGGGGAATTCGAAGTGAGGAGTAATAAATGAGGGGTATTGCCTCCTATAAGTCCTCTCCTCTGTCTACTTCAAGTTATTGTTGCCATTTCACCACTGGATCCTTGGCTTTGACCTTGAAATCCATCAATAATCTGCATTAAATACATGTTAGACCACATGGCATCATAGTCTAGTTTTGATTTGCTTCAGATCTTCCTTATCATGTTCACTTTCTGATTTGCAATAGTCCTCTTTCATTCTTTCCTTGCTTGCAGCATTTGTCAGCATTTCCTTTCATAGGTCATAATTTAGATCATTTTAATGCAAAACTCTATTTTCTTAAATGCACTCATTTCATTGTTTTCTTGATCTTCTTGGTTAACTGTCAGTTCCTTTGCAACAGGACTGCGCGAAGCAGCGAAGTGTCCTGACATCACGCAGCTCCCGGGAAGTGTAGTTTAGAGTCTCGCGCCTCCTTTTAACTATCTAGAGCGCTAAGAATTTTCTATTGTCAGCTATTTAGATGGTTGGGCCACCTGTATATGCATACAAATGACTACCATTCACTTTTCCTGGGAAGGGATCTCCATTCAACTTAACCAGCTGGACCGCGCCACCATTGGTGATCTCCTTAATAACATACGGCCCCAGCCAATGCATTCTGAGTTTCCCTCGAAATTTATCAAACTTACTGTCATAAAATAGCACCAAGTCATTCACCTTAAAGGTGCACAGCTTAATATGTCGGTCATCCCATGCATTTTCACGCTGTTTCTGGACCTGCTGGTGAAATCTAGCCAAAAATCTCTCTTCTTCTAGCTCATCCAACTGCACGAGCCTCTCTTCCAGGGCTCCGCAATCCATCATACCTATGAGCGTTACTATGTGGTGAGCGATAGTGTTGTAGCAAGAATGCTACAACTCCTGGGCTGCTAACTTTACTTTTATCAACCCGGTAGTTCGTAACAAACTTGGAAGCATCGGTGCTGTATGCACAAGTACTAGTTCTTACTACAGGTTGTCAATTGGTCAGCCGATGGAAGATCACTAGGAGCTCAAACCAACTTCTATAGATCTCAAAAGAATCTCTATGTGTGATGAAATTAAGAAATATTACTCTACAAAGGCTATTCTAATTGCAGTAAGGAGAAAGACTAGAATGTAAAGCAAAACCTAGTAAACCCCAATTAACAAGCTAATTATACTTTTGCCAAAAACACTATGAAAACCATGAAAGAAATGCCATTACCTACTTAAAAAAGTAAACAACATCTAACCATGCTATTTCTGGAAATAAATAAGCAAAAAAACATATTTTTGGATTTTTATGTGAATTTGGCATGCATCTAATTTATTGTGTGTGAATGTGGCAGCGAACATGTGGCATTAAAGGGTGGTTTTGGAGCTTGAGAGGATGGAATATGGTGTTAATGGGTCCTAGCAGGTCTTAGGTGGCCTTCTGGATGCTTTTCCCACACTCGGCCTTCAAAATAATGCGTACAGGAAAAACTACAAGAGGACACAGGGAAACTACTGGAGGAAAGCAAAGAAACTACAGGTTGCCTACAGGAGGAGGCCAAGATCAATTTCTGCTATTTTGAGGGTGTGAGAGTGGGTGGAAAAGGTGGGTGAAGGTTGGGGTGAGGTGTTAGGGTGCCTGAGGTCTACCTTGAACCAACAAGAGAGAGAAAGATGATTGGGTTTTCTCAAGGAGAGAGGAAGAAGTTCTATGAAAAATGCAGGAAACTAAGGTAGAATTGAGGTGAGGTTTGGGAGACTTGTAGGGCATGGATCAGATGGAGGATGTGATTGTTGATAATTTGGCCTACTACTAGAAGAGCTCTGCTACAAAGTAATTAACATTTAACCAAGAAGATCAAGCAAACAATGAAATGAGTGCATTTAGGAAAACAGAGTTTTGCATTAAAATGATCTAAACTATGACCTATGAAAGGAAATGCTGAGAAATTCTGCAAGCAAGGAAAGCATGAAAGAGGACTATTGAAAATCAGGAAGTGAACATGATAAGGAATATTTGAAGCAAAGCAACACTAGACTATTAACCTACTAAAAAGCTGCAAACACTAGAAGTCCTATGAATGAGGAAAATCTATGTTTTTGGGGCAGCAAGAGAGTCTTCGCCTCAAATCATGGTCCCAGAGAGAGGAAGAGAGGCCAAGGCACTATTGCTAGCCTTATGAATCTTTTATGATCGCTGCTTAACCTACTACAAAAAGCACAAATGGAAGAAAACTACTAAATCATCAAAAGCAACCTATTCTTAACCACAAAAGAAATACATCTAACAACAAATTAATCTACAACTGAAGTAAAGCATACAAATAAAATTAAAGAGAACCTTAGCTACTTGGATTGGGCCCTAACCCAAGAGCTTCAGCCCTCTGAGGTAAGTCAGTGCTAGCTCAAAAAGGATTCCATCTTCATTATCAAAAAAATAGCAAGTTTACATGAAACTGTCACAAAATAATAAGCTCGAAACTTAAGCAGAGTTTACATAAGTAAAAAAAATTCTGACCCTAGTGAGGCCCTAGGCTTCTCTACTTATACATCTGAAGCTACCAATAGATTCCTTAAAATCAGGGAGGCTTGGCTCCCAAATCTCGGGATAACTCTCAATCATCCTCCACTTTCTCGGCTGTCTTCTAGTGCATGATTCGGCTGCTTGTACTTTGAGCTGAATGAAGGGAAATTTGAAGTGAGGAGTAATAAATGAGGGGGATTCCCTCCTATAAGTCCTCTCCTCTGTCTACTTCAAGTTATTGCTACCATTTGACCATTGGATCCTTGGCTTTGACCTCGAAATCCATCAATAATTTGCATTAAATACATGTTAGACCACATGGCATCAGATCCCCAAGGGATAGATCAAATGGTCGAGTTCCCATTGCTAAGTACTTTCCCAACTGGGAGGTCACGAGGTCAAATCTCCTCGACACCCTCAGGGTTAGGCCTATTAAGATTGGCCGACGAGCAGATCCCTTCGGGTGGAACTGCCCCGATATTTACCATGGATGTAGAGGCCACTCAGTGACCGTGAACCACATCTTAAGAAAAAGACTACATGGCATCATAACTAACTCAACTCACTCCATAAGCATAAATATAATCATAAAACCATACAATAAGCTAAGAGAATGGTTGATTTGACTAGGTTAGGAGGTAAAATGAGCCCATATAATTACCCATTTATGAGGCTTATCATCACCCCCTACTGAAGGTGTTGCTCATCCTCTGAGCAACTTAGTCAATCTCCTCATCTTTTATGGCCCTGGTGGCCTCCCTAGCATCCCAAGCTTCTGATGTGGTTTGCTCATGTGCACCATAAAATCTTGCCTTTCTTTATATGTCCTTCCACTGCTCCTCCTCTTCTTCTTCTCTTCTGCCTTCTAGCATGCCTAATAGGAGTGGGGGACCCAATTTGAGGATAATCCAATATACCTTCAACCTTTGCATGGAGCACTTGTACATTGGAACTCTTTTCAATTCCTCCTTCAACCTCATGGGGGAATGGTATTCCCTGATCTGCAAACTGTGAGGTAAGGTGTTTCATCTCCTCATGCATGCATACACACATTCATCCCCAAGTAGCCTTTGCATATCTTCAAAGTGTGCAATGGCTTGTGCCTGATTGGCTAGATACTTAGGGGAAATCTAAGGGTCATTGGCAAGCAGGTTGTGTGTGTTGATGAGTGCCATAGGATCTGATGGCTCAGCTCTTATCATTAATGGTTCATTCTACTCTTTTATCATCAATCTTTTTATTTTTGTTGCCCTCAATTCTTCATGGTTCATCCATGAGGCCATAGTCATTAATTGCATATCCCCTAGCTTTGCATTGGGATCCCACACATTCATGTCTATGAGGACCATATTGTGCAGGTAGAACTTTTCCATTTTTGCTTTATCCTTTTAGGTGCTTTGGTCACACAGATCCATGAACTGCTTGTAGTCCTTGAAAGGCATTGTGCCTCTTTGTGCCAAAGTCTTTATTTGGAATTGAAGCCATTGGTCCTTCAGATAGAGGCCATAATATTTGGATGGTGTTCTGCATTGTAATGCCTCCATGGATAAGCTAGCCATGTATGCCAACTGAGTCTCTTTCTCTTGCAGCTGCCTCCTTAGGATTTCATTCTCATTTTCCATGCGGCTTCTTGTGATGACTTCTCTATCTCTGAGAGCACTCAATTCTCTGCCCATTTCCCTAAGTTTGTTTTCCATATGGCCAACATCCTCAACCCCTTTGGATTTGGCTATCTGTATCCACCTATGTGTTCTCACTCTTTCTTTGTCCAATTTGAAAAACAATGGAATTTCAAATTTCTATGGGATTATTCTGCCTCCCTCAAGTAGATTGTAATAGGAGGCAAGACTAGGCTGTGGGTCATGTTCTTGTAGCTATTTTTCTTCCTCCTTCACCTCTGGCTATCCTTCTATCCTTTCCTCAAGCTTTTGGGTCTCCTGTAGTTTAGACAGTGTCTCCTGTAAAACTATCTCAGCCTCCTGTAGGTCTGGTTTTGGGTCCTGTAGTACTGCCTTCCCCTTCCATGTAGAATATCTTGGAGACCCCCTTTCATATCTAATAGGTGTTTTGGAAGGAGACTCTTTCACCCTGGCAGATGGTGAATCTTCAATGGTAATGGGAACTTTTGAAGAGGGCTGAGGTTTGCCTGTTTTAATTCTTGTGCTCTTCCTTGCCCTGAAATACATGGAGATCTGTCTTTTTCTCTTCTACTTTGGCTTGACTGGTGTACTAAGGGTAGTGAGGGCAGCTGCTACCTCTCTTTCCAAAGTCTCAGGGGACTCTTCCCCTTACTTTGCCTTCTCTGCCTCCTTTTCTCCTTCTTCTGTCTCTTTTTTTGTCTCTTCAACTTTTCCCTCCTTTGTTTCTTTTCCTTCCTCCTTCCTTTCTTGCTCTATTATGTCACCATTAGCTTCACCTTCTGCTCCTTGTTGTTCTTCATCCTCACTTCCAGTAGGGCTAACATCATAGGTTAATGCTTTTATGTCATCCTCAACTGTCATATTTCGGAAAACTTCCCATGCTATAGGTAGTGTGAAAGTATGGAGGGCTTCCTCTACTAGGAGTTTGATTAAGCCATGGTGAGATAACTGCACTGAATTTCCTACTTGTACCTTGGTGCTGGAGTCAATAAGGGATTGAAGGAGAAAATAAGGAATACTGAGCTTCTGAAGTGCTGGGGTATCCATGCCATACCTCAAGTCATGGAGGATTCTAAAATGATAACCATAGACAATGTTGTGCCTCCCATCACAAGAAATGTATTTGATTATTTGGTAGCTAACCTCATCCAAGGGATATGGTATACTAGCCCTTCTAATTCCATTTTTATCTTCCACAGGGGTTTCACTATTTTGGAAGAATTTCTTCCTAGCAACCTGGCCCATGGGTTTTTCATCTTTACTCCAAGGCAGCCTAAGAGGAAGGGTAGTGACCCTACTGATGAATTCTGGGGTTATTTTGATGGAGAGGCCTATAATGGTTATAGTGGCATGTGTTCTTGTGTAAGGGACTAGAAAGAGAGAAAATTCTTGGGCAATCTCCTCATCAAACCCTCAGAATTTCTCAAAGAAGGTCATCCAGTTTTCCCTTGTGAATATGTCCACTACTTGAGGATGTGCACGGAGCCTAGTGGAGTTAGTGGGCTCCCTTCTCATAAACCCTCCTGTCATACTGCCTCTGCTTTTTTTTAAACCAAATATGGAGGTGGAGACAGAGAGTTTTTGAGAAAAATAAAAAAACAGAGGAGGCTGTGTTTTTTTTTAAATAAAGAGAAAAAAATTTATGTATTTTCTACCCTCCTAAACACTGATTTCATCCTCAAGTTGAGACCACTTCTTTCATATATTGATATTCAACATGGGGCATGCATGAACCCTACCTCTTCAGACTGAATTTCGTGCAAAAAACCATGTTTTCTCCCTTCAAAATGGCTCACTTCCCCTCTTGTAGAAGTCCGTTGTCCCTCCTGTAGATTTCCTGTAGGTGCTCCTGTAGATTTCCTGTAGGTGCTCCTGTAGAAAACACCGAGAGCAAAGATAGGGTAGAAATCGATGGAGAATGTTGTTTATGAGGCTATGGGGGCACAAGAAGACTATTGTGGCTGAGTTACGAGGAGAGAATGAAGAAAAGGTAGTGAGAATGTGCGGGGAGGAGTGCTCATTACCCTTTATGGATATTTTCAGTTATGAGTATTAAGCTGGCAAGGTGTACGCTGGCTATATTCGGATTGTTGGTCCCCACCTGCTTGGTCATCATGGCCCCTCCTCGTAATCATCCCTCATCATTGCACCGAAGTTTAGTCTTTCTCCACTACCTATCCTTGGCATCTTTTCTTTAGTTGATTGTGCACACGTGTGGGTGACATCTCGGATGAGTGGAGTCAAATAGATGAAGGTGGCCAAGTTAACTAGCCACCTTTCCCTCATTCAATCTCAACCATCTCATTGCCTTCGTATGACTCCTAATTACACAAATGCAAATAGAGGAGTGATTTAGTTACTTACCTGTGATATGCGTGTATTTGATGTGAGGTGTTGTGGCTCTCTCTGTTGCATGCCTTCATTTCCCTTTATGCATGTTGTCTCTACTGGCTGATGTGTTGTTGTGTGTTTTGCAGGTTCTTCCTTTGCTGGAGTTGAGCTGCATGTGCCTCTTCAACCTGCAAATGTGCACTCTTTTGCTATTGGTGCTAGACTTCTATGGGATCAGCTGCTATAGGAATTCCTACAGGAGCTCTTCTAGCTGCTTCTCCCATTGAAACTTTAGCTTTTCCCTGTGCTTGGATCTCGAGAATAATGCCAAGGTGTCATGCATGATGGAGGGAAAATAGGTAAGCTTCAAGTAAGGTTATTGGTGACCTTTTTCATTTTTTTTCATATTGGAAAACTATTTTTCTATGTTTTTCTTGGATAGGAAAAGAAATGATGCTTGGAGGTGTGATGCAGGCTTGGAAATAATAGCAAGGAGGCTTGAAGGTGGTAAGAGGGATGATAAGTTCCTCATGAATCTCTCCTAGTCCCTCAAGCTGCCTTCTGTAGACATTTTTGGCTCTTTGTAATTCCTACAAGAGCCTCCTGTAGAAAACACAGTTTTGGAAAAAAAAAGTACAGTGGGGTGAAAGAGATGCCAAAAATGAAGGAGGAAGGTGTGGAGAAGGTGAGATGGATGCTGGTGTGAATGTCAGGGTTCCCCTGGCACCTTCTTCTACTCCCTATAGTACTCTTGCAAACCTGCAATGCAATAAAAATTCAATTTTCTTTTTGCTGAAAACAACTAGGGCACCTCAGAGAGGTTTTCACCTTAATTGCCTGCCTAGGAGCCTACAAGGGAGGTTTTCACCCAAGTATCTTATTCTTTTTCCTCTTTTTTTCTTTTTCTTTTTTTGTTTGACATCACTGGGCCGCCTCATAAGAGGTTTTCAACCCAATGATGGGACTCAAGCGCCTCATGGAGGTTTTCACTTGAGTCCTTTTTTTTCTTTTTCTTTTTTTCTTCAGTGAGTGGGTGAAGTGGAAGCTAAGACATGCTCCACTACCATCACTGTTTTACTCAAATATTCAATAAACTCTCGCTTGGAAAGGGGTTTCTTGTATACTTTCAACCGATGTCCATTGACAAGCATGGGGATGGATTCATCATCAATGGTTCTGATCAGAACTCAACCATTGTCATTGCATTTCTCCACAGTGTAGGGTCCTAGCTATCTTGTCCTCAGCATGCCTTTGAAATCTGTTGACACCTAATCCTTGTGATTGGGTGAATTTATGTAAATTTATAAATTAGAAATATGAATAGTCATCGGGAGATGAACTGAACAGTCTCTCCCTCATGTATATAATCAAGACCTACCTGATGGAATAATACACACGAACCATTTTTGCCTTATGGAGGTACTGCCTAGCCTGACATGGTATTAGAGCCAACTCCTTTTTTAGCCTTTATGTCCTATGTAACTCCCTAGTCTGCTCCTCTACTCTACATATAATTCACTACCTGTGCTACTCCTCTATATAATTAGTTGCTCCTGATACTTCCTGCTGCTGCGGGTTTGTAGGCGACGTTCCTTTTTCACTGTCCTGCACAACGGTTCTTGCCAGGGGTTTCCTAGAAGGGTTTTTTTGGCTCAGGATTTCTAAGCGTGATTTCTTCCTCCTTAGAATTTTCCTGCTTAATTTCTGATGGTCCCCTCAACAGCATTCCATAAACGAATATTTTGCTTTTGCTTGCCACTTGCATGTCCAAGGTCGTCGGCCTTTCTTTTAGTTAAATATCTCTGCAACTTTAAAGAACTCAGAAGCTAATTCAAACTTCATTCAAACTGTAACCCCCACAGCGGAAATGGCACTATTTTCAGGAATTCAATGTGTGCTCGAAGGGACGTTGACTGTTGGTCTCGGATATATCAAGGTGAACGGTATGCTGGTGAGTTGTGTCATTGGCAGCTTAGCATGACTATGTGATGGTTCATGGTTACACCGCCCATACTGCCCAACTCTGTTCGCATTCATATTTTTTTCGCATATTATCTGTGGGTTAATACAGTTGGTATTAATACAGTTTTGTTGTTAATACAGTTACAGTGTTGTTAATATGCATATAGTTTTTCAACGAGGGTCTACTGTAATGGTTTGATTTACGGTCAATCCAATGCATAAGGGACTAATGTAATCATGGTTATTTTTAATCAGTCGTGAAAGGGGAGATGCTTGATGGGTTTATGCAACTCAAATCCAGTCAACGCTCCCTATGGAAAGACATGGTGTTGTTCCGTAATAATATGTCCTGCTCCTCTGTTGGCGTATACCATATATATGAATGACTAGTGGTTGATGTCTGTTGTGTTACGACTCTTGTATTGTGCAGTGGTATGATTCCCGTATATGATTATTAATTGTGTGGAACTTGCCATTCATCCATACCACTCCTCCATATAATACCTCTTCCATACCACTCCATATAATAGCTCCTGCAATAATACCTTTTTCCTATTGCTACCATAATTTCATTTTTC
This sequence comes from Pinus taeda, assembly GCA_000404065.3. NCBI lineage: Eukaryota > Viridiplantae > Streptophyta > Pinopsida > Pinales > Pinaceae > Pinus > Pinus taeda. The sequence continues at coordinate 266,467 of APFE031208230.1, forward strand.
AGAATATTGCTGCTACAGTGCATTTTTTTCAACATAAGTATTTTTCTATCAGCAGAAATAATTTTTTTACAGAATGCATTCAATCATATCCATGGTGGGAATAGTTCTCATTGGCAAGGAGAATTATCCTAAATGGTCCCGGATGATAAAGCACACCCTCATTTTCAATGAGTTGTGGAAAGGAGTGTGTGTCGGAGATGGAGACAATGAACTAGTACAGCATACCTCAGACAAAGAGCTTGTCATTTGGGCAAAGAAGAACAGCAAAGTTTATGCATTAATCGTAGCATCTGTAAATGAAAAGGTGAGTCACCATGTTTTGTCATATTAAACTGCCTTTGAAGCCTTACAAAAGCTGAAAGAACTCTATGACTCACATTCTGTACTTGAAGTTGTTCAACTCATGATTAAACTCTTCACACTTTGTTATCGAGAAATCTAGTGTCTATGCAGAGCTGCTAGTCCCACTAAGACGGGTAGCTATCTTAAAAACAAACAGATTAAAGTTACTTTTGTTTTCCTTTACGAGAAGTAGATAGGAGAGGAGCAAATAATACCAACCTCAATCTTTTGCTCTGTTCCTTGCTTGTTCCTCCTCCTCTCTGACAGGTCTTTACCGCTCCTTCCTTGACCACTACGCTTCAAAGAGTACTTGTAAAGTTAAAGTAGCATAATACCTTCAAAGTGCATAGATCTACAATCATAAACAATATAGGACCAGATATATATTGACCACACAAATGCCTATATCATCAAACATACAAGAATGTGGAGGAAAACTTGAATAGATTTATTGATATAAAGATTAGAAGAGAGGATTACAACCCATTGATCTGACCCAGTGTCATCCTCCCAGCATGAAAGCCCTTCTTCACCTCATGAAAAGCTTAGATCACCCAACACTGTGATCTTCCACCAGGAAACCAACAGCACTTCCTTACAAGATACAGGATTCTAGCCCCTAGATCTCTGGGATGAGGGATCCATATATAGATGATTGCAAGGGGGTGAGTCAGCTTCTGGGATTTTGATTAGTGTCTTCTCTCTGATAGTTCTTGATTCCACTTGGAGATTGATGACCTCTTACTCATCCCTGGGCGAATTCAGAGAGGCAAATGTCATAGGAGAAGTTTCTGGAAGATTCCATGATCATCCACCTTGCAAACTATCTCTGCCATTTGTCTACTCTCACCCATCGCACCCTACAGAAGGGATTTCTAGTATGAATCACACTTTTTAAACTGAGCAGGTGAGATACATCGCACCCTTAGCATTGGGCAATCTTTATGGTCCAGTTCTAAGTAGTTTTTTGTGGAGAACTTCTAGGAGATGATGTAATCAACTGACCTTATTCCTTTAGGGTATGAAACAAACTTTTAGGGACTCAGAAGCCCTTGGTTTATGGACATATGTGATTGGGTTTGCAATGCCCAAATATGTCTATAATAGTTGCCCCCTAAAGCATGAGGCCGAAAATCTTTTAATGTCGGGTGAAATGCTTTATCATGAGGATCCAAGGTTTTTCGAACTGGAAGGCGACCTGTAATAAGATACAATACAATACATTATCTCCATAACATTTTCATGATCTAGCTGAGGCGGGCATTCCCATGCTCAGCTTTATAAATTCATTTTCATGTATATAGGACAGACAACCGTATGTGTGACACACTGATGATTCTGGTAGAACCATCATCCTTTGATTTGGATGATCATCTGTGCAGCAATGATGTACATTTGATGTTTTTATTTTCTTGAATATATCGCAGCCCAGATGGATGGAACTAGATCCGAGGTCTTCAAACTTGTCCAATCTTCACCCAAAGTACAAGTCAATCCATGTGAAAAATGTTTTGGAGTCGAACATGGAAATACATCACCTGATTACCAACCAATGATGTAAGTTGTTAACAGGCACGAGAGAAATCACCGATAATGATGATGACCCTCAAGGTACTACAGTACAATTCATGTGGTGTGATTAAGGGACTTGGCTTTGAACACCACGCAAAATCTTTCGTTCGAAGGCCATTGATGTAAACCTGTCGCCGGAAGTGAGAAACTTGCCATTGAGGCATGCAAGCTTCAAATTACTGAAAGGGTTGTTCCTAGGTTGACTTCTTAGATAATGAGCTATCGTCGACAACAAGTAACCCATCGTGTGAGGGCCTTAATGAATACCATATCTACGACACAGAATAGAGCAAATGATTTTGTGGAAATGAAAACGATCTGATGATACAGGGTTCAGGGTGCTGGTCATGAAAGGATGAAGCGTGAAGGTATTGCAGCAGGTGAGACACAAGTTGGGTTGGTGAATTCTCTGATCGACTTCTCTTGAACATATCGGCGACACTAAAATGGATTGGTAGCATTAACCCCAAGCATGGATGGTACGATGGACCAATAGTAATATGAACAGTGAATGGAATAACCCAACCCGACTCAATCATGGTGATGGAGTGAAAGTGTCATGTTCAAGAGCGACTCACTACCAATAAAGTTTCTTTAAGTTTTCTTCCCAATTTTCCCCAGTCATTGCTGACCAGTAGCTCTTTATTTTTATCAATATTGAGGAGGATAACATATTCTTGTTCTATAATTTTCCCTTTGGGCAAACCCGTCGCTATGTTTTAACGAGCCTAGAGACAGTGAACTCGTTCTTGTCTCTATGGACAAGTTTGTCGCTATTGGTTTTAATGAGTTTAACAAAAAAGATAGCTCGGTCCTTTTTCAATTTTAGAGAGTTTGAAAAGGGATGGAAAGGAAACTCCAGTAATCCTTTTTCGTTATATAATCCCTTATGTCCAAAAAAGTATAAAATAATACGAAAGGGATGAATTTTCTATAGTTTTAACGAGCCGAACAAGACAAGTGCTCAATCCTTTTGTGTAATAATCCCTCAGGTCAGAAAATATTAAAATCTAGAGGAGGGATAGCACTCCCAGTAGCTTCAATGAGCTGGAGAGGCCAAATGCTCGGTAATCTTTTCACATTTTATGAGTCAGATGAAAAGAGCTTAAAGGAGACTCGTCTTTGAGGAACGAGTGATATTTTTGGGTAGCTGTTGATTCCAGGTAAGGTTTGGAATTTTCCAATCACGATAGTGTCACAAGGATGGCTAACAGAATCGCTCTTCGTAGTTGTTCCTCAAAAGGGTAAACAATCAAATGGAGGCGTATGATCGGCTAAACAGAGTGGAGGTGATGGCAAGAACACGACCAGGGCTCAGACGCTGATGATAATGCATTCACAATGGTTATTTACTGGAGGTTGGTTCATTTTTTAATGAGCTTAAACTTTGGGGGAACATTTTCTCATTGCTTAGGTTTAATTTTTAACGGGCTTGAACTTCACATAAAAACTGCTCATGTCGGTCATATAATAAGGATGTCTCATCGATAGGTTCAATTTTTAAGGAGCTTGCACCATTCGAAACTTCGCTATGGATCCTTTCTTTATGTAAGCCAGGAACGATCAATCCTACAAGTTTAAAGGGTTAAGAACCTACAAACTAAGAAAATAAATGGTCGCTCTTCACTTTCATGCAAAAAGGTTTACATGCCCCCAGGTATAGCGAAGTAGAGTTTCCAGGTTACCCTTCAATTTGCAGACAAAACATTTGTTCTATCGGGAAAGGCCTACCTTCTAACGGAGGTATCTTATTCCTGTCTAACCCCATTTTCTTAAATGGATGGGCTTGTCAGACTAGTCATATTCCTACGCGGAAACCTACCCTATACTTGAAGTTTTCCTGCCAAGGCAGACCAGGGTGCATGCCCCCTGGGTTTCAGTCATGGCCACTGAATTACTCACGTTCTTCAGGTGGATGGACTAGAGATTGATGAGACATTCCTTTCGTGAAAAGACCAGTTAGGGATGGCATTTGACTATTAGCTATGTGTGAGCTAGGGAATGAAAGTTGGTCTACGAGCTGAACCACTCGGCCTTCATGCGGAAAACACATTACTTGAAAGAGTGAGGAGACAATGGCTCCTACACTATAAATATAGTTGGGCCCAAGGAGCAGATTATAATCTAAAGGTCCTTGGACTACCATTACGTTCAAATACATGATTTTCCCTCTCAAAGTTATAGGCAAACTTGGAAGAATCCCTAATGGTCGACTGGTTCCTTTGTCAAAGCCTGTTAGATTTCGCATCTCAGGTAGAAGCGACAGTGAACCAAGTGCTTTCCAAGCAGTTGAGGAAAGGATACTCACAGAAGCCCCCTTATCTATGATGGTACTGACCATGACCAGTCTGTAAGCTTGTACAATGATTTAGAATGGTACATTAGACGGTAAATGGGGTCTTCCTAGTAGATTCCAATCGAAGGAAATGACCAGGTTGCTCAGAGGTGGGACCGAATAAACGGCCGGATATGACCCTGATGAACTTCCTTCCTACGGTAAAGGAATGGGTAGATTGCCCCCATGTTCATCAGATTCTTTGTTTACGAAAAGAATTTGAACGGTGTCGTTCTCATTCTCTTCGGTGACTGTATCATCCGAAGATGGACCTTTTGAAGACAAGACCGGGTCGATTGCGCCTCAACCTTTTGACTTTTGTATGGTATGGATTCAGATGGTTTATCTTCAATGATAGATGCTTTGACCGACCATAAAGTTGTGTCAGACGGATTTTCAACTAGTGATGGACTCGGCAAGAGTTTCTTGTACCCAGGAGGAAGTTGTAGCAGTGAAGCAGGACAGTTATCCAAGACGCTTTTAGCTTCATCTAGGATGGGACAACAGTGGATGGCATGATTGCCTTCACACATTTTGCAAGGAAATTTACATTTTCCTTTCTTCCCAGAGACTTCGCTTTCACTAGTTGACGGTGTACTCTCAACATGATCATCAGAGGTTGATGACACCGGATTGTGCAAACGAGGAGACCAGTCCCTTAAGATCTTAGGGATGCAAGGACAATTGTGATTATTGTTACACTGAAATTTGTCACCATGACTATCTGCAGTTAATATGGCTCCATCAATAGTCATATTATCCTCCTTGTCAAGCCTAATACCTCTGCTCTCCATGTCAAACTTCAAGAAAGAGAGAAAGTCATTAAAATCATGTTTATCTCTGGGTACGCAGGTTCTCTCTACCTTGCCTGCGTGTACGCATCCCAAGCTCATTGTACCTGCGTACTTGTACGCTCTGTAAGTCAAGGGATGGGTGCGTACTCCTGTAAAGGTCAAAAGGCGCGAGTTTCATCTTAAAAAAGTTACTTGTGGTCACTTCTAGAGCTTTCTAGAAGAGTGTTTGACGTGTATTGAGCGCCTCCAGATGGTTCATGCATCCCTATGATAGAGGAAATTATCCCATCAAGAGAGGAGCTACCCCATCCAAAAGAGGGAGTATCCCATTGATGTTGGAACAGAATAACTTCCTCTAGAACACTATAAATACAGGCATTGGGCCAGAGGAGGGGAGGTTGAAAGCTGAACATTCCAAAGGGTAGATGCTGCTGGAATTAGGACTTCCTTGTAGAAGCTTGTGAGGAGAGATTACCATCCTTTCTTGTTTCATTTGGAAGTGGGTGAGCTTATCAAAGTAAAGGAAAACTCTTGCTGGACCCTGGGAGGAGCTTGCACAACACCAAGGCTCAGGTTGTAATGGTTTCTTTTGTTTCCTATTAATACAAATAAGTCCATTCTTCTCAATGATTTGTTATTAATGAATTGTTTCATATACTCCTTGGTTTATATGTTGAATATGTTTTATTTTATGGGATATTCAGGTGTTATGTAATCGTTTGCTTTGTTAGTGTATGTAGGTCTTCAAGTGAAGGAGGAGCTCATCTGGATCAGCAAGGCTGGACTACTACAACGAGCGTTGGACCTAAGGTAGGATCGAAAAACACTTGTTTCTCATAGAATAATGTATGTTTAGAGAAGGATTGCTCTTAATTGTCTTGTTTGTCACTAGAGAGTCTTAGACTCCTAGGGAGGTTAGTTTTGTCAGCAAAAATAACTCTTTCCGCATGACAAATTGGTGACTCCACTGGGGAATCCCTTGATGTGATTGATTTTTCCTTTGAGTATTACTTTGATCTGAAAAGAGTCTTGTTTCTTTTGTTTTTTGATTGCTTGACTTTGTTTTTGGGTGGGTTAGCTTAGAGTCGAGTTAGAATTTAGTTTTTCTTCATTTTGCAGTAGTACACACCCTCTGAGTTAGACACAGTGCGTACCTGTACGCACTGTATCTTTGCACACAGAGCGTGGGTGCACCTGGTTAAACAGGCTGCCTGCGTACCCTGTTAAAATTGAGAAAATTCCAATTTTATCCATTTTTTCCCTTTAGATTTTGTTTTTTCTTAGTCTTTACTGCCCATATCCACTGGTTGTCTGTCAAAAATCTTCACCTACACTAGTCCCATTAGTGTCGAAAGTTTTGGTGAAATTCATTGAAAAATTAGCATTAGGGTTTTGATTTTTGTATTGGTCCTGTAGTGACTTTGGATTTAGAAGTTGCGGAGCCTTAGATATCTCTGGTTTTGTCAGTCTTCTTAGGAGTCGGACCAGTCGTAAAGTCTACCCACGTGAGCGACCTACCTTTGTGTTGCCTCTT